>VDFB02022650.1:144676-206696 GCA_007258455.2 Sequoia sempervirens | reverse complement strand
CACCTATCCATCTCATCCATCATAAACATCCTAATCAAGATTGACAAAGGCACTTACCTAAACATCCTCCATCTACACATAATCCCCATAATTCTACCTCCATCACTCCACATCATCCATCTCCTCAAACCCCTCCCATTGCTACTAAACACATTTTGGCTGTTAAAGAAAAAATCCATAAATCCAAACATCCACATGAATCAAAAGCTTCCCATGTCCCCTCTAAAAGACATGTTAAAGCAAAGAAAAATCAAATCCAAAATCCAAATCAAATTTGTAGGCCGCAAAGACCCACCATAGCAAAGATCAAAACCATGTGGATCCCAAAGAAAAAAGATGCAATGCCATCACATGAAGCCTCCATAAGAATATCCAAAGTGGCTAATCCAAAAGCTAATCATACACCCCTTTCATCTCCTAAGTCTATTTTGGGTCCTTATGTCCCCAAATTCACCATTACATCTCCTCCATTATCCCCACATTCTCCATCCCTTAATCCTATTATCTTTTCACATCCACCACCACATGTGCCAATGTTGGTTCTAAACACATCTCCCCATCACATATCCAACCCATCATTCTATCCATACCCTTTCTAGCATCCCATCCATGATCCCATGTATCAACCCCATCAAATCCCTCTAATTCATCCTCATGCATAATCTATTTATCCTAATAAGGTTGTACCAACATCCAACAGTCAGTTCGAATAAGGGCTCTTAATACCTTGTATAGAACTTGATGCTTGAGTCCTTCATCCATATCCCTATCGCATGTCTTCTAAATCCCCTTATCAAAATCCCTATCCTTATCCATTTTCATCCCCTTGCTATCCACAAAAATCCAAAAAAGTCCAAAAATCCACAAAAATCCAAAAAAGTCTAAAAATCCACAGAATCAAAAAAAAAAATAGTAAAGAGAAATAATTCATCCAATGGTGAATAATTGGCAAACAAGCGCCTTGGATAAGTACCATGATGAAAACTTGGCAAACAGGCATCATGTGTAAATCCCCATCTGCACTTGTGGGAAACTTCCTAATATGCATTCCCTCCATCCGCTATGCTTCCAGCTATGCACCCGTCTTCCTTTTATCCGTCCTCTTCATGAATCCGCCCATCCCACCTATCTTTTGCATCCTACCATCATATCCAATTTATCTCTCATCCCTCCATCCTTCTTGTGATCTTGATCAAAATAGGGGCACCTATCTATGCATGCTTTGGACACCTATTGGTATACATTCCCTTCATCCATGCTCTATCATATTCCTTAGTCACCCATCCTATCCTCATCTAGTTATCTCCTTTATCTTCCCATCCACTTGTCTTCCATCCCTCATGCCTTCTCATATATGACATATCTAGAGTGGGGGCATCTGCTTCCTTTGTGACATCGTCCTTGGAGACATCATCTATCATAACATCCCTTCATCTCCCTAGCCATCTATCACAGCATCCCTTCCATATCCCCATCCTTATCTTCGTATCCATCTATCCTAGCATCCATTTCATCTCCCAATCCTTATATTCCCATCCATCCAAACAATCCCTCCCCTCCCCTATCCTTATATCTTTATCCATTCTTCCATCTTTATCCTCATCCCATCTCATCCCATCTCACAATCCCTTGTCATTCATATCTGGCTATAGGCTCCCCCCATGCAACCCAATTCCATTTATCTCATCATCATCACCCTTGCTTCTCTTGCACATCTTTCCAATCTCCTATCACTTTTCATCACTCATCTATCTAACATATCATCCTCCCAAGTCATTTTAATGCTTTGGATAACTATCCCATCCCTGAGCTTTATGTGATCATCATCATCCTATCCAATCCAACAGGTCTATCCTATCTTGTCATATCAGTCCCATCTTTTTATCCACTTATCCTATCATCTTATCATCCTTTATCCATTGTTTGCCTTTGGTCTTGTCAAACTACGTTTCCCCTACGCTTTCACATAGGCAAGGTCAATCATTTGATCTGCCCCCAAGGTTCCATCATCGATCTTCATTGTCCACTTTACTCTTCTATTGTCTATCATTGGTCATTCTGCTTTGTCCATCTGCTCCTCTATCATCTAGCATTAGTCTTTCTACTTTCTCTGTCCACTCCTATGTTGTCTATCATTAGTCTTAGCTTTTGTCTCTCTGTTCCTTGTCATCTGTCATCATCATTCATCATCCTCTTTCTACTTTTATCCATGGTCAGTCGACAACCTATTATTGAACTACGAGGGCTCTGTGCTTTCATGTAGGCAAGGCTAATCTTTGATCAGCCCCTGAGCCCCTAGGTCTTTAGGGTGTGTCAGTATCATGTCTTGTCTTCCTTATGTTATGTCATCAAGCTATGCCCTTATCTAGCTAGTTCTTCACAAATGAGATCCACTTGTATCATGAGATCCAATCAATTTTGAATATCCCACGTCATAACAATCTTTTAGTTTTGTATCCATCATCTTTGGTCTCAATAGGATGCATCCTTCCTAACAGACCTCATCAATCCCATCCATCCCCTTGATCCTATGGCAAAGGACATTTGAAATTGATTGTGATAATTTGATACTTTTGGATTTTGCTTATCATTTGAGCTCCCTATCATCACTTGTCAAGGCCACCATGATCCATCATATTATGGTGTGTTTTGATTGGTCAACATAGGGGCATATCTTGCTCTTTTGTTTGATTGTGTCTTCTTGGTTGTCCCACGTAGTACCAACCAAGATCCTCGAGGTCTTGTGTTATGCTGGGGCATCCTTTTGTGCTTGTGGTTATCTCAATACCTGGCCCGACCAAGGTCTTTGTGACTTTGGGGTGTTGGGATAGCCTTCTTGTCTATTTTATTTGTTTTATGCATTAGACACTAATTTGCCTTGGTTCTTCATACCTTGGCACTTGGTGTCTTATGCTATAGCAAAAATTAGTGCTCCAAAGATAGAAAATTGCATTAGGATTGCATTTCATTCTCCATTCCATCATCTTGCATATATCCTCCATCCTCTTATATATCACAAATCCCCCCATCCATTCATCCTTCATTCTTCTCTCACATCTCTCTCCAATCCCCATCCATTCATCCTTCATCCTTATCTCACATCTCTATCCAATCCCCATCCATTCCCTTTAGCCTAAATCATCTAATCATATCCTTGGTCTTGTTCCCAGTCTTGTTACAAGCCTTGATCCAATCATCCTCATCATTCTCATCATCATCATCATCCCATTTTATTCTTCCATATCCCTTCAGTGTTGTTTGGGATGTATCCTTCCCTCATCAACAACACTTTCATCATCCTCATCGGGAGGTACTCTTCCCTATCCTTTAGTGGTGTTTTTGGATGTATCCTTCCCTCGTCAACAACACTTTCATCATCCTCATTGGGAGGTACTCTTCCCTATCCTTTAGTGGTGTTTTGGGATGTATCCTTCCCTCGTCAACAACACTTTCATCAGTATCATTGGGAGGTACTCTTCCCTATCCTTTAGTGGTGTTTTGGGACGTATCCTTCTCTCATCAATGCCACTCATTGGGATGTATCCTTCCCTATTCCCTCATTGACAACACTCCATCCATCATCAACCCCTTTTGACTTGTACCTTAACTAGGGCAACATTATCTTCGTGCTTGCATCCATTTGTGCTTCCCAACCTACTGCCGCCTTTTCATCCTTTCATATCCATCCCTTTACATCCTCTTCCTCATCTCCCATTTCTTCATCTCATCCATTTCAAGAGCACATCCATGTTCTCTTGAACCCACATTTCCTCTCTAGGGGGCATCCTCAATCCCTACTCTTCATCTTCACCCCCATCATCTTTCTTCCTAGTCATCCCTTGGATGACTGGGGCATCTTTTCCAATCTAACCATCTCCTTTTGGGTTCTATATTTTAATATTCTTTGAAATGATGCTACTTTGTAACACCATCACAAAGAGGGGAAAAATATAGACATCCAAATTTGGACACTTAATTTATCCAAATTTATCACTTTTCATCTAAACATCCTCTTATCCAGTTAATTAAGTAATATTACTATTATTTAATGAATATCCTTAATTCTGCAAATCCCTAAGGTATTTATTAATTAAATACCTTACCCTCTTTAATCCCTTCATCAAATGAATTAAATAAATATTACATTTATTTAATTCCTCACATGTCATTTTCATCTAATCCTAATCCATCTCCTATTCATTAGGGATGTGCACATGCCTAATCCTTGATTAGGATGTGTCACATCCTCCAAATTTTGCAAGTTGGCTTCTAATCCTCATTTATCTTCTAATTACTGATTACTAATCTTAGTCAGTACCTTGGTCAACTCTCTCCATCCCCCAAGGAATTTTTAATTCCTTTTTATTCCTCCAAGAATCCCCTTTTCCCATGCATCTTCTAGAACCTTTGACTTGTCACATCAAGTCACATGTGACAAACTCCCACCTTTTGGGAACATTGTCTTATCCACTAGATTCTTCTAATCATTGTGAATTTAAAATTCACTTTTATTCACCCAAGATTCTTCCCATCTCCCAATGTACTTGCAAGGTACTTGTCCTTCCTCCACCTCATGTACCTTTTTGCCACCTCACTTACACCTCATCTCCTCTTAGCCACTTCACCATCCACATGTCAAGATGTGAGGGCTTGTGAGTTCTCAACTCACCATAGCCCTTTATCTTGACCTTGTTGGATGAATCTCAACTGTTGAATTCTCTAGAGAATTCAAATTCTCCTATAAATACCCCCTCCTCAAGGGCATTAACAACACTTTGTGATTTGAGTAACCTTATGCTGCCAATTTGCATTCTCAAGCACTTGCTACCATTTAGCCATCCATTTAGTCATTTTGCATATTCAATCTTGCATTTAGCCACTCAAGAAGCCATCTAAGGAGCACACAAAGTCATCCAATCAAGGGCCAACCAAGGAGTCTTCAACAGCAACGAAGGTATAATCATTTGCATCTCATTTCATCTATTTTCCTTCTTGTTTTATCACTCTTTAGGCTAATCTTGAAGTGTCCTTAGTATTTTATCATTCGCATTTTTAGTTATTTTGCACATTAGAGTAGGGTAAAATTCCAAGGTACACAACTACAAAGTAGAGTAGTTTGTTTGATTCAAATCTTTGATATAATTCGTTTTATTAAGGTTTGTGTTGATTTATTAATATTCCCACATTTAACACACACACAGATTTCACAACCATTTGTTAAATGCCCAGTAGGAGCCTCTCTAGATCATGTCAACTCAAATGAAGAGTACCAATAGGTAATGAGTTGCATATTTAGTCTCATTCAACAAGTTTCATAGTTGGTTGCCTCCATTAACCATATAGTTTCTATATGGAGTGAGCACAAATCCATGGATTCATATGAGGTAAGAGGCTCTATTGATCTCATTTCTTCTTGTTTAGAAATTATGTATACAAATGCCTCTTAATATGTAGCTTATTGAAATTTGAGCGTAGGAGAATCCAACCCAATTTCTTTATTGTTGGAGTGATCTAGAAATTGTTCTTTTGGACAAATTTATATCTTGCATTCTTTATTTGACTATTGAATTCTTTGTAATTTTTTTTGCATGATGGTTAAACCAAACATATAGAAATTTTATCAAACAATAGGAAAACAAAAACACCTTCATGATGTCAACACTAGAGTTGTCGGTATTGATTATAGTGATCATGATGAACTGGACAAGAATGCACAACACAATTGTCATAGTTTTGTTGAAGTTGAGGTAATATAATAGTTGTTGGTTATCTATCCCAATGTTTTGTCATTCTTCATGTTTAAAATGTTCTTTTGGAAAAAAAAATTATAGTTTTTTCATTCTTTAAGTTGTAAGTTAATAATTCCCAATGTTTTTTCATTCTTCTTTTCGACAAAAGTTTATAGCTTTTTCATTCTGTAAGTTGTAAGTTAATCTATCCCAATGTTTTGTCATTCTTTATTCTTAGAATGTTATTTTGGACAAAAATTTATGGCTTTTTCATTCTTTAATTGACTTATACTAATTTTTCCATGATGATTAAACCACCTGCAGAGCAATTATATGAAAGCAGAATGAAAAAAAGGCCATGTCAATAGAACTCTCTGCAAAGCTATACAACTTCATGTCAACGATAGTGATAGTGATTATGATGATGAACTCGATGAACATGCACATGATATTCATAGTATTATTCATGTTGAAATCGAGATGAGTGCTATGAAACCACTTGCAAGTAAGTATTATTCAAGTAAGTAATGGTTGTTTTATTATGTAAATAAGGGTAATCATTACCTATTTGATAGAAGTTGGTTATAATGGAAATAAGGGATAACATATAACTTACATATTGAAGCTTAAAGCTTAGTTGTAATAGAGTGCATACATATATTTTAACAATGCATTAGTTCATTGTGTTCAAGGATGTCATGGTCCTCAGTTGGGGGGACTTCATTGCCAATCCATGTCTCTTTCTGGAGTACTCGTACAGTCTAGCACAATTGTAGTCTTTCCCTCCATTTTTTTGTACCTTGCAATGGGTTATTTTATTTTTTCCAAGTAAAAAGTTTCTTCTTTGTTATTCAACATAATAAAAAAATCACATACAAAAATTGATTTGTTCCAAGACTTAAGACATTACATATAGTTGTGAAAAAAAATATAATGTGTATTTTTGTGTTTTGTAGACATTTATTGATAAACTGTAAGAAGGGGATAAAGTTGAGGTGTTGGATCAGTTTGATGATGCTACTATGGGCATTGGGAAGATTCATTCACTATCGATTGTACATGGAGAAAAATTGAAAGGAACATGTGATGCAAATGCAAATACTTTAAAGGTCACAAGTAACATACACCTTGCTTATTGTGTGAGGGGGAAAATCTACAAGTGTAAACAAGATAAATGCAATGAAACAACACTAATATAATTCAAAGCATAAATCAAGATTCATTCCTTCACTCATGTAATGAACGATTAAGAACATTGAATTCAAAAAACATAAATGAAATACAACAAAAAAAAATGAATTCACTAGACTAAATTGTTACCCATCTCATGTTTGAGTGTATCACGAAGATGTGGTTGCTGGTATCAATGCAAAGCCTCCATAGTTGCATTGCGAGAGTTTGAAGAACGTGCATGTTGATCGAAGATATGTTGAAGCTTTTTCAATGTCATTTATGATCTTGGAATGACTTCGTTGCATGAGGTATGTTGACTCTCAAATCCTTTTTGGTGAGGAAAGAGGTTTGTTATATAGAAATTGTGATTTTGAATGAATGCTCAGGATCACATAGTAGAATATCTTGATCGATGATCAAAAGATGTTGAGAGGATTTAGATGGGCATAATTTGTGCAAATTGATTACACATGATTATTGTGATTGAGGAATAGATTGATCAGTTAGGAATCAGATTGATTAGTCAGGAATTGGATTAAGTAATTGGTGATTCCTAATTTGGTCAATCAGGAAAAGTGGTTGAGAATGATTAATTAATTGATTTAATTAATTAATCCTTTTTGAAGTTGAACGTGAAAATCAAGTTTGACTTTTGCAAACAAAGTTACATTAGTTTGATTTGATTTTTGATGATGTTTGGTGCTTTTGACCATGTGATTTGGTCTCTCTTGTCATTTTCCTACACACTTGAATTCTTTATGCACTTTTTTCTAAGAACTTTGCCTTTGAATTTTTCTTTTGATATACTTTTGCACCTTTGTGTTTTTTCCTTCATTTTTCAAGCACTTGTGTTCAATTTTTGTTGTTGACATAAGTTTGTGCTTTCTTCATTTATTCTTTTGCAATTTTCTATCACTTTTGCCAAAATCCCTCACATTTTCTCATTTTTATTGCCTTCGACAAAAGTTTCATCACTTTCATAAAAAAAAATTGCTTTTATCTTTTTTGAAACCCTAAGTTAATTTATTCATTGTTTTAGATTGTTCTGCATTTTTGAGAGTGAACCCTTAACATGTTGGTTGAATGATTATAGGTGGTCCTTAATCTACTTCAGTTGAGGGAGTAACAACTGGGCATGTGCAGGATCATGATGGGTCAAAAAGGGGTGATATGATGGGTATGTGTAGGGTATGTGACTGACGACTTTTTTTATACCCAAAATTGATGAAACGAAAAAGGGTTTTTAAAGGATATTCTCAGCTTTCCACCAATATAAATTATTCTTTACTTTGAATTTAATAAATAATTATTATTCATTTTCTATTTGAATTATGACTAAAGTCTTGATTGATAGGTTGATTGAAAACCATCTATAGCTTTGAAACGGTATCACATTTTTTGAATCTGAAACATGTGTCACATTCTATGCTTAACATACTATTTGATTAAAAAAAAAAAAATTAATTTCATGAAGTTTTGACCAAGTTAAGGTGGTAAGAAATACAAGTTTTTATATTTTTTAAAAGTTGTAATAAAAAAATCATAATTAATTATTTACTTGGAAAAAATTACAAAAAAATGCATCACATTGGGACATGAGTCCTCTACTTATATCTAAAATATTATAAAAGAAACTCATTTTATTGTGGTTAGGATGGACAAAACCTTCTTTTTTTTTCCTAAATTTAAGTACTACTACATTGAAATTTCAAATTTCCACTAAATAGATTTTTTCTTTTTAAATAAACCTAGTATAAAAACTACATTCAATTTGCTACAAATTATTTTCTTACATATTTTTAAAATAATATAGATAACTTATTTAAATTTTTACGTCAAGTTGCCTAACTCTGATTTTTCTGAATTTTTTGCCACTTAAGTTCTTGTTTTTCCATGATGATACTACACATACCCAACCACAAGATCTATTTGACTTGATTATTGGTTTTAACATCTTGGAGTGAAATATTCTAGATGCAGTCGAGTTACGACACATTTGTTACATGCCTCCCATCTGATGTCATAAAGTGATGATGACTGCACTTGTGGAGAGGTGGCATTCTAAGACTTTTTCCTTCCATTTATCTATTGGGGAGGCCACCATCACACTTGAGGATGTGTGGAGGATCCTCCATCTACTCATTCATGGAGATTTGGTTACCTATCATGTTCATTGGGGCACTCATGCTATGCGTCATGTTCTTGGGTGAGATGGTTGGAGGTTCAATAGTCAAATCTTATATGCTTTTGTTGGCAGTGTTGATCCTGTTTCTCTTATTCTTTGTGGTTTAGTTTTGGGGCTCATTGTTCCTGATAGATGGGGTTGATATTTTCCTATGGGATGGGGGATATTTATTGATAAGATATTTGAGCAAGGGACTAGATACACATGGGGTCCATGTCTCCTCACCCACCTATACAAAGATATGCATGAGGTTGCATATCGGGGTGGGAAAGATATTTCCGCTAGTGTTTCTCTTTTGCATGTATGGGCTTGGGAGCACATCTTATTGACTGAACCAAATGATATATTGGATAGTACTACTAGAGATCATACTCTTATCGCTATGGATATTTTCTACATTATTTATTTCTAGGAAAAATATACTATTGGCATCGTGTACTTGATGACATGCTAGGGTTTGTATGGAGACCCTATATGAATTGTGAGGCTTGGCCTAAGGATCAAAAACAACTAGTATACTATCAATAGACTAGATGGTTGATCGGTTGCACTCAATCTCTTTTGGAGAGGTATCTTCCTGATAGGGTTTTTAGATAGTTTGGAGAGAGATAGGGCCACTTTCTAGATACCTATGAGGCTCAGTTTGGTTGGACCACTAGAGAGGTACATGTTTTAGGTTTGCAAGTTGATCGAGATGTTGTTGTTGCTTCATTCAGATCTCTTTCCCTAGTTGGATGGGGTTAGCCAGTGGGCTTAGAAGACTTTGGTACTACACTTGATTATGATCAGTGGTGGGCATGACATGTGCCATTGAGATTTACATATTATGGTGGGGATCCTATAGTTGGTAGGGAAAGCATTACAAGTTGAATAGAGAGAGACAACACCTAAAGATCCTAGCAGAGAAGCTTGGTAGGGCTCAAGAGCATGGTGCATAGGGTGATCTGATGTAGGTAGATCATGGATAGGTTCTAGGTCCCCCTCCACCACTTAGGGATGGAGGTGCATAGTTAGTTGTTGAGATAGGGAAACGACAGGCTGTAGAGGCACAAATTGTAACATTGATAGCAGAGAGAGACATTGCACAACAAGAGAGATGGTTTCAGGGTAGAGCAAGACACAGATATTGGGCATTGTCTCATGTCGAGACATAGTTGTAGGTTGTTACTACCAAGCAGGATAGTCTGAGGATAGAGTGTGATAGTCTTCGTGTTGAGTGAGATCAATTGCTATAGAAGGCTACCTATTATCAGACTTTGTATGATGCCTTTGTTCCTTGAGCACAACGATGACCACAGTTTGGAGAGCTTAGTGTTGCGATGGGTGGTGTTGAGTTAGGCAAGCATGTTGTCATATAGCCAAATCTAGAGAGCAATTTGCAACTTGGTATTTAGAGTCCTCCTCTTCCTACTAGGGAGTGTCATATTTATACTTGATATTTATTATGTAAAGTTATTCAAAGGCTTTGTAGACATAATTTTGTATATGCATTCATCGGCCTAGTCAAGGCCTTGTATATATTTATTATTTTGTATTATCCTATCACAATTGTTTCATTAATGATGATGTACTATGACAATCTCCTTTTTTATGATGATATATATAAGATATACATGCATTTATTTGGCTTCACTATGCGTTTATGTGATGATTTATGGATGAAAATATATAAAAAATTATGTTTATACTTGTTTTTGTACTTTTTTGATGTATGCATATGATGTGGATGGCTGGGTTGATCATATTTTATATTATATGATGTTTTATGATGGATGATCAATATATCATTTTGATATATGATGTTTACATGATGTTTATATATGATGGATGTATGTTGTTATACATGACACATGATGTTTTCATGATTTATTATCATCATGATATGTATTGATGACATTTTGGATGTAAGATGGATACAATACTAATCAAATATATGCAAAATGAATGTTAGTTTAGAAGAAATATTTGATGATGGATAGAAATTTGATGTTGTTAGTACTAATGAGCTTTCTTTCGCTTTGCTTTGAGACTTCACATTTTGGAACAATCATGTTTGATGTAGCAAACATGTATGATGCACTAGGGTATTAATAACCAATGTGACTTTGTATCCGTTGCGTGGACTTTAACTGGACAAACAAAGAATATTCTTTCTCATACTAGACATACAAAAACTTTGTTTAAAGTATATGGTTGGGTTGTGTTAAAACCTTTTGGACCAGTTACACAAAGAGGTATATAATACCTAACATGGAACTGCTTCACAAATGGTTTCAAAACAACTTCCATACACTCAACAAAGAAAGTATTTTCCATGGTAGTATTAAAAAAATATCTTACAAACAACAAACTGAAATGACGCTCAATTTCCCCCATTCCTTCTTCTCTAAATCCTTATGGACATCCTCAAGAGATCCTAGGAATAAGTCAATAAAATAAATCATAAAAATAAGACTATAAAAAGATAAAAAAATGTTGTAGTATCACTTGTATCTATTTTGGGTGGGGCTATTATCTGGTGTTGATCATGTCTATCGTAGGAATGAATCCATTATGACATATCCTAAGATGTTGGTGAATTGTCAAAAATATAGGTAGTTAAAATTTTGGCATTGTTTTCATCTTTCCGTAATCAAAGCTTTTTGATTTTTTTCTTGAAAGTTCTAGCTATTGATGTTTTCTCTATTTGTTTGCTTGTTTTGTTAAAGGATGAGGATGACAATTTTTTTTTATGGATGAAATGTTCATTGTGGATTGTGATGATGGAGATAGGAATTTTTTATTTTATGAGTTTTATGATTTTTTTGTTGTTTTTAGGGGACTAGCCTAGGGCCTTGAGGGCTCATCAAAGATAAGCCTTTCCTATGTTGTACACATAGAGGCTTGTAGTTCGCTTATTTTGAATATTTTTGATCTTTTTATGTTTTGTGAATGTTTTGGATTTTGAATTTTTTTGAATAAGTTGAAAGAAAGCATGATAGAAACCAAAGAGGATTGAACTAAGGCCTTAGGGGCTAATAAGCCTTGCCTACATTATACACACAGAGACCACATAGTTTGACCAATTGACTCAAAGCATAAACTTGTTTTTTGGACTTCAAATAACATTGTTAACTTGGATTGATATTCCACTTTTGTTTCTAGAGGATCTATTGTGGGAAATCTACTTGAACTAGCCATGAGGTTAAAGCAAATGTTGATATCTTTGAATATTTTGAGTGAAGGAATAATCCAACAATGTTTTTTGTTTTTATGTTTTTCAAATATTTTTAATTTTTAATTTTTTGACCATGATAGGACGCTCAAAGATCTAATCCACGACCAACTTTGGGAAGTTGCCCCTAGTTGGAGATAAGACTACTTTCCTCAATCAGTAAGAAGTCATGCTTGGACACATGCTTTATTATGGGACAAATGAGTGGGTACTGTGGATAGTACTGATAGATAATGATGCAAGTCTTATTCAAACATAGTGCATGTTTGCCAATTTTTCACTATGGTACATGTTCTAGAAGTGCCAAAAATTGGTTTTCACTTAAAGAAATTTTTTTCTCTTTACTATTTTTCTTTCTTTTTTATGTTTTTGATTTATTTGGATTATTACCCTTTTACCTGGGGTATAAGATATTGAAAACTTGGATTGATATTTCACTTTGTTTTCTAGAAGATATGTTGTAGGAAACTTGAACTAGCCACGAGGTTCAAGAAAATGTTGATATCTTAGAATTTGGTGTGAAGGAATAATCCATGTTGTTTGTTATCTTTGACCTTGGTAGTGCATTGGTGGTCCACCTTGCTATTGGAATTGTTGATTGGGAAGGGTACCATGTGGCACACCTTGTTGTTGGGATGGACTGTTTTGAAGGTTACCCTGATAGTGCATTGGTTGTACACCTTGTTGTTGGAATTATTGGTTGGGAAGAGCACCATGTGGCACAACTTGTTGTTGGGACAAACTATTTTGAAGGTTACCCTGGTAGTGTGTTAGTGGTATACCTTGTTGTCACACCATGAGTTTAGAAGACATAGATCAAGTTTTATTCTAAAGTAAGATGTAAGTACTTTCCCCCCAACGTCTAGCAATGTAGGTAATGGGTTATCTTGTGATAGGATAACATGTTTAGATAGAGTATGACCCTTTTGGAAAATGCCTTATGGATCACATAATACTAGGTAGGATAGGATCAATGATAGTGACCCATGTCAAGATGTTTTCCATAATCATGTGTAAAGTGTATACCAAATATTTATCAAAATCAAGATAAGTTGGATTTGGATAAAAATGGATTGGATTTATTATGGATAGGCTGAGATGCTTCCACCTGAAATGGCACAAGTAGATGCTTGATTCTTGCACATGATGCATTTTTTCTAGGTTTTCATCATGGTACTTGTCCAAAGTGCCACTATAGTGGTTTTCACTTGAGGATGATTTCTTTTTTGACTATTTTCTTGATTATTTTGTTTTTAATTGATTTTTAATGTCACACAAGATGCCTATTTACCATGTTTTCATTATGGTTACAATTTTTTGCTCATGTTGAACCACCTGGCAATGCTAATGTAAACACTACTGGTGTTGATATGGTTGTTATTGCTATCATGATGTGCCAACGATATCCTACTTGGAGGAGTTATTTTTCTAGGATACAAGCAATTGAATGTAACTCCTAATAATTATTTTTCTTGTTGATACTGAAGTTAACCTTACTTTGATATGCACATTGTGAGAGAGTGCCCTTAGAGTCCTTGTGATAAAGAGTTGTAGCTACTAATACTTGGTTAACGTGAGATTTGGATATCGTGGATGGTGAAACACATTGAGGTAAAAGAGATTCAGATGGACTAGTTGACAAATTGGAATCTTTCACTATCCAAACTTGGGATGATGAGCAATGATGGGTGGTGTATACATCTAAAAATGGTCATTATTAAGCTTGTTAATTAATTAAATATGATTTATTTAATTAATTCTCTCAAAGTCATCTACATATAAATAAATTTAATTATTTATTTATATTGTTCATTTTTCTAATTCTTCTACCTTAATTAAATAAATAACTTTATTTAATTGGCATTTCCCATATTCTTAATTAAATTAAATAAATTTTCATAATTTATTTATATTTGATTATCACATTATTCTAAAGTTTGAATATTTTGAATATTCAAATAATGGAATATTCCCTTCATCCCATAATAAATTAAATATTAAATATTTTATTTAATATTTTCCTCACTCTAATTTCATTTCTAAACATAATTAAATATGATTTATTTAATTATGCAAGTTTCCATTTTCATCTTCACTTACAAATTAAATAAATTTAATTTGTTTATTTCTAACTCATTCTAAACTCACCCTTCCAAATTCTAAACTCACTCTTCAAAATGGAAATTTCCCTTCGAAACTCAATGACAAAAATTAAAGAAAAAGGGAAACCTTCCATCTCCTTCTCCACTTTTGAAAATCTTCCACCATACGTTCGAGCAAGCTTAATTTGGACCGTCAATCGAATCAGCCAATCAAATCCATTCAAAAACTCTATAAATTCCAGCGCAAATCCAAGCTTTGGTTACACACCCACTACGCACGCATACACCTGCGCCTACCTACGCATACACATGAAAACGCTCATCAGCTTATGCATTCACATAATTTGCAGCACCACAACCATACTTTCAATTTAGCATAGCCTTGCATTTAGCATAATATGCATTTTATATCTCGTTCTTCATGCTATCCTTTTGTTGAGCTTGATTTTCTAATCTGAGAGCCACTGTAAATCAACAAAACGCTAGAGTTAGAGAGAGATAAGATGGTTTTGGGGAAGTTGCAACAATGGTTTGCTTATTCTATTTATTTTTCAGTCTTTCCTAATTTAATGTCTTATTTATATGTGTTTTATTTCATTTAAATTGATCCTATTTTTCACACACACATAAAATGGCACCCACAGCGGGGCAACGGTGGGCTTGAACCCACAAATTTAGCATTATCTGTAAGTTTCTTTTGACAGTTTTGCATTTTGGAGTCAATTTTCAAAAAAAAATTGGCATTTAGGTGCATTCAAAATTTCCTATGATGCATACAGTTTTCTTAACTTTTTGTTTTACAGGTTTCTGATGCGCATATAGTTACTGTTTTGGCACATAGAGTAACTGTTTAGGCACATATTGTAACTGTTTAGGTGCATATAGTAACTGTTTAGGCACATAGAGTAATTGTTTAGGCGCATATAGAATCTTTCTTTCAGCATACATAGTGTCTATATTAAGAGCATATAAACCTTTCTTGCAGCAAATATAGCTTCTGTTCTGGTGCATTTATCATCTATTCTAGCGCATATAGCTTCTGTTCTGACGCATATATCATCTATTCTGGTGCTTATAGCTTTTGTTTAGGCACATATAGCTTCTATTCAAGTGCATTTGGATTGTAACAAAAATACAGAATTCTGAGTCTGACACCTTCCGCAGATAGAATTCTTTTTTTTCTTTTTTTGAATTTTAAAATGAAGCAATCCTAGGGTAGACACATTTGGATAAAATGAAGCAATCTAGGATAGTCACCACACAATGATCTAGCAATTAAAATTGAACAAACTTGTTTTTGTGAAGTAATATCTTCACTTAGATTAGATCATTGTAATTTGGGTTTTAAAATGAACATTTGTTTGCTTTGTTTGTGGCAATAGGTCTATTCTCTCCCCTCAACTGGGTGATCATAATACCAGACTTGCCTTTTCAATTTCATGAATTTTTACTGCTTTTATTCCATCCTTTAGAGAGCCTGCCGTAGTGGGAAAAAGTACTCACCCTACAGGAATGACTCAAGTGGGTTCAAGCCAAAGCCAGGCTATTATGCCCCACTATAAAATTTAAAGAAAATCTAGGGAAACCCTCTTTTGCTAGTAGTGTGCAAGATAACCATCCCCAAAACCTTTGTTCTAAAGGTTGGGAGGTTTCCTAATGGAGTTTATTATTGCCACACCGAATGGAAATCCTTACTACAAACCTAGTGTAGTGGCCAGCCGAAGTCAGTTTCTGAACATTCTAATAATCACAATGCAAGGGGAGGCAAGAATTTTCCCCCAAGATACTCACCATATAACTGCCAAGGACCATTTGCTTAGGGGATCTGGTATCCACTTCTGTAACTCTGAGTAAGAACCTCAAAAAGACAAAAACACGGGCACCCCTTTGGGGGTAACACGGCTATGTGAGTTGATGCAGTTCTAAGATGTGGGCTATTGATTACTAGAATGGCCTACTTGAGCATTAAGAGTGAGTCTATCTAAATTGTATTTCATGTAGAAAACCTATGAAAACATTTGTTGAAAAACATTTTCTTGATCAAACACTTCATGTTAGTATAGGGCTTTAAGAACAATTGTTTTAAAAAATGTTTTTTCTGTCTTCCATCACATTAATTCAGATAAAGAGATCATCCAAAATGAACAGGAAGGACAACAACTAAAATCAGTCAAAAAAATTTCATACCATTGGTCCAATAACATTCCCAATACTTTTCCCATGCTTAGAGTTTGGAAATCAATGAAATTTCCCAAGAAATCAGTGTCCAAAAGGATTAGAAAACCTAAGAAAATGTTAGGATACAAGAAAATGTTGCTAAAGAGAAAGTTCTTGTACAAAATTCGACAAGTCTTGCTTCATTACAAAGGATTTCTTAATAGATACCAAGACTTTGTTAGAGGATACACTAATTAGTATGTTGTAGATCCCTTAGATTCTTGAGCTTATTATTAGAGATTAGCTCTATCACAACGGCATAATCATAACCAACCTCTAGAATTTGACAACATACCACAACCTTCTATAGAGTATCCTTCACATCCCAATCAAATCCTCCAGTGATTTTGGAACCTTTCTTTGAAAACAAAGATTAAAATTTTAAGAGTGCATCTCTCAAACATCTTTTTAATTCTTGGTTCAACTTCCCCAAAAGGATTTTTGACATCCTTCATCTTTGGAGGCCAGAATCAAGAATTAGGAGCATCCTTGATCATATCATAAGATTCCACATCTTATCAGATCAAGATATCATCATCATTGCACTTGTCAAAAATCGTAATCTAAGTTTAGAAGATTTTTTCAAAGTCATATGCCTATCTTCACAAGATCCCAATTCAATAACTTGAAGGATGAAATTCAACAAGAAGGACATGTACTCAAAATGTTCAAGAAGAGGGTGAAAGTAGTAATCCTCTTTACATCATGAATCGTAATCCACTTTTTGAGAAAGATACGGATAATAGAGGAGAAAATCTGTTCCGCCAATACAAAGACATGAACAAAAAATAGATAGATAGTGATGAGGAACAAGATGAGGAACGTCTTAGAGAGGCTGAGCAAGATCCAAAATTCCATAAAGCCATTGAAAAGATCTTGCAGCGAGATAAGGAAAAATATTTTCTCTATCTAGCTAAACAAGGGGCTAAATTGCCTCATGACTTTAACACTGAAAATTTGAAAAACAAACCTGAAGAAACACCACTTTCTGATCTTAGTGCTTTGACCCAACAAATCAAGGCACTTCAAGGGTAAGTTAAAGAATTACAAGGGGGAACAACCACAAAGAAATATACTCTAGAGGACATTTGTCCTTATCCTTTCGATAAAAGTCTTAACATGATTCCTTTTCCCCAGCATTGTGAAATGCCAAAATTTGATCGCTATAATGGGAAAACAGATCCAATTGATCACGTTAGAGATTTCAGAAACATGACATTGGAATTTGCTCACGAAGATACTTACTTGATGCGATTGTTTCCTAGGAGTCTTGGAGTTCACTCTATGGAATGGTTGTCTAAGATTACACCGAAGAATTGATCAACCTATACATATCTACAACATACAACACCAGATCACCATGATAGATCTTTGCAAAGTTGTACCAAAACCTGGTGAATCTTTCATTACATTTCTTAGAGATGGAGAAGAATGTTTTCCGTATCCACATCCTATTCCTGAAAAGGAAAAGATGGTTACCTTCATTAACAGTTTAAATTCAGAAATGAGCTATCATTTGAACTTACATTGTCCTCTTCTTTTGAGAAAATTATTGAAGATGCCATAACCATTGAAAATGCTTTGGTCAAAAGAGGAATAATAAAACATGACAAAGACAATCCCAACTCATCCAACCATCACAATAATCAGGACAAGTCCAAATTCTGGACTCGCAACAAAAATATGGTTAATGATTGTGTTGTTGATGTGAATCATGCCTCGACCAAGCCATTTTTCCTTAGTTCTCCAAACACTCGCAACAACAATGTCAACTCGATTGCAAATCACGGAAATAATCCTCCTCTGAGAACAATATAAATCAAAACTCTACTCCCAATCAAGGGACTTCCAACAACCAGGGTTACCGAGGAACCAATAACAATCATAATTCTTTAGGGAACACCTCGAATTCAAATCCAAAAAGATTTTCATTCTTCTCAAATAGAAGAACTTTCACTCCATTGGGCCAATCTGTAGAATCTGCATTCAAAGAGTTGATGGCCAAAAATGTCATTACTTTGCCACCTCAACGAAATTATGAACCCAGTGTAAAGCCTCCATCATGGAATGAGGCATACTATTGTGATTATCATCGGTGCAAAGGTCATCGCACAAATAACTACCAAGCCTTGAAGAATGCCATTCAAGACTTAATCGACAATGACATCATTACAATAGAAGGAAATCAACAAACCAACGCAGACCACCAAGCATTTCGCAACCCTTTGCCCAATTATCAAAAGGGTGAGTCTTTTGAAAAAAAATGTGAATCATATTAATGATGATCATATAATCAATCATCTCTATGTAGACGACGAGTGGGTGAATGTCATTAAAGTCAACCAGAAGGTGGAATATAGAGAAGTCAATGCAACAACAAGAGCACAAGCTAAAGTTGTCTTAAAGGGCGCCTCTTCAAAATCCACTGAACCTCCACCTCAACATCAATATGATTTGGTCAATCAGCTTCGGAAAACCCCCTCTCAAATTTCTATTCTGGAACTATTGAAGATTTCCCAGCTCATAAGGAAATTCTTGAAAAAGCCCTCGTTGAAACTAATGTATCCACTACCTCGTTGAAACTAATGTATCCACTGACCTAGATTTGAACCAATTTCAAGCCATGGTAGGACACTTTTCCTCACCCACTTGCCTTTCATTCTCTGAAAAAGATGATGTTTCCATAACTCATCCCCATAATTCATCATTGCTTAGAAGCCATGATTCTAGTTTCATATCGAGAACTGACTCTAATAAGATGGAGGTCTTGGTTTGAACATATGTACCATGAAGTTGATTAAGGCTTTAGGATTTTGAGGATTCCATTGATTTTTAGAAGAAGATTACCATAAAAACATGATGATGAAGAAAGAGAATCTAGAGAGGGTCTAATCATCTTTGCCCATTAGAGTGAATACGTATAAAGGCCACTTTCTATCAAGTGCGGAGTTAGGGTGATCTTGTATATAACATATTGTTGGGTCGTCCTTGGATCCACGAAATGCAAGTTGTCTCATCCACATATCATCAATGTCTTAAGTTTCCTTATGATGGATAGGATATCACAATACAGGCGATAATTCAAATATTCAAACATGTGGCCGCCAATGTAAAATCCATTCAAAGATACTTTGATTACCTAACGGTAGAAACTCGTCTTTGGTACTTCTCTAAAGATTGACACACAAAATCAGTCAATTATAAATGGTTTGACAAAATGAAATTCAAGGATCATGGAGTTGGAGAATACTCTCTTTGTCTTGCCAATTTACCTACATCACGTTGATCACATGGACAACCGTCTATCAGGGAACATCAAATATCAGCAGCATCAACATCAAAGCAACCACCAATAGAGCCAATCACAAAAGTTAATGGACAATTCATCAAAGAAAAATTCCCCATGGAAAATCCTGAGGATATAGAAATTCTAAATTGGCTCTATAAAGATGAAGATGAAAAGCGATAATACAATGCCGATACCTGGAGACAAATATGGAAAATGGTATTCAATCGTAGCAGAAGATGGGCTATGATAAAGGTCCTATCGGAAAAAGGAAAGGAGTAGTTGAACCCATTCACCTCTGTGGACTCGCTGCAAAAGAGAAAATTGTATTGGGTTATGATACTCACTCCAAAGAAAGCATGTCCAAACAACTACATGACATTGTCTTCACATTGCAAGAAGGCTCAGATTCACGAGAAGCATGTTTGACAACAGTTAAGAACTTCTTGGACAACAATTCTGACACATACTCTATTGAATATGAATGGGACACCATTTACAATGATGAGTTCTAGAGGGACAAAGAGGTTGATGTAATTCACTAGTACACCTCAACTCTAATTGAAGGTCAAGGTTTAAGGTCCCAACCACAAAAATCTGAACCACAAATTGGCTATGATTCTAGTGATACTGAGTCAGATCTAAATGAACAAGACTATCATGAGGACAGTATCATCATTGACCCACCTCATACCTCAGATCCTACCGACCACTCCATTATGACCATAACCATAGCTGATTTCACACAACCTGATGATCCAATACCTTTGATTTATCCTGATCTTATTGATTGAGATTCAACTGAACCTATCGATATACCTATGTTTCCAAGTGACGAAGCTATCGTAAACTTCCTTTTCACAGATGATACGAATGATTGTTCCACCAGTGATTTTCTACATGGAGTTTTTGATTAGGAGAGTGTCAAACCTCCTAGCTTCAAAAGTAAAAACAAAAAATAAAGAGCATATCGGATGGTGAAAACCTCTTTGAGGTACCAGACGATGGGAATCTTGACACTCTCTCGGAGCACTCGACACTCTCTCGGAGCACTACCATGAGCGATCGCTTGTTTTGATTGAGCCTACAAATGCTGTCGATCTTGATACTTCTAACAAACTAAGGATTTTATAGTTAGTTGCATCAATGATAGAGAAAGAAATACTAGAATTCATGAAATTCCTGAAAGAAAATCAAGTCAATTTTGCATGGTCTTACACCGACATGCCTGGTCTTGATCCTAATCTTATCATGCATCACTTGTCTATCAAACTAGGGGCCAAGCCAGTGAAACAAAAACTCAAAAAGATGCACCCTCATAAGACCAATTGACTATGCAGAATGGATCTCCAACATTGTTTCTGTATCCAAGCCAGATAAAACTATCAGAATATGCACAGATTTTAGAGATCTTAATAAAGCATGTCCTAAGGATGATTTCCCACTTCCAAACATCGACACCATAGTTGATCTGACAACTGGCCATGCCATGTATTCATTAATGGATGGTTTTTCTAGTACAACCAAATCAAGATTGCACCTAAAGACCAGGAGAAAACAACTTTCACATGTCCATGGGGAACTTATTGTTGGAACGCCATGCCTTTTGTTCTAAAGAATGCTGGGGCTACCTACCAAAGAGCCATGACTATAATTTTTCATGACATGATGCATATCTTCATGGAAGATTATGTAGATGACATATTGGAAAAATCATACACTAGAGAAGGACATCTTGAAATATTATCCAAAATATTTGCAAGATTAGAGAAATTCAAAGTTCATCTCAACCCTAAGAAATGTGTTTTTGGGGTCAAATCTGGAAAACTCTTGGGGTACATTGTTTTAGAAAAAGGAATTGAAGTAGATCCTGCAAAATTATAGGCAATTATGGAAATGCCTCTACCAAAGAACATCAGTCAGTTGGGATCACTATAGGGATGACTGTAGTCTATACGAAGGTTCATTTCACAATTGGCCGACAAAAGTTTACCTTTCACACATCTACTACATAAGAATGTTCCTTTCAAGTGGGATGACAAATGTGAATTGGCTTTTTAGAAAATCAAATAATATTTAATGACTTTTCTAGTTCTCATACCACCAAATCTAGACAAACCACTAATCTTATACATTGCTGCAATAGAGACATCTCTAGGGGCACTGCTAGCCCAAAAAGACTCTACAGGAAAAGAATGTACAATCTACTACATCAATAGAACATTAACAAGTCACGAGCTGAACTACACTTCTATTGAGAAGGCTTGTCTGATAGTAGTCTTTACTTTAGAGAAGTTTCGGCATTACATGTTAACCCATACAATCAATCTAGTTTCAAAAATTGATCTAATTAAGTATTTAATAAGAAAAGCATCATTGATAGGAAGGTTAGCAAAATGGGTAATGATTTTGAGTGAGTCTAACATCCATTATGTTGATCACAAGGCAATCAAAGGACAAGTTATCACTGATCAATTAGCTGAAGCACCACTACAAGCAGATCATCCCCTGCACATTGAATTTCCAGATGTTGATGTCTTTACTATAGAATCTAAACAACCATGGTCCTTATATTTTGATGGTTCTTTCACTCAACATGGATCCGAGGCAGGTATAATTTTCATCACCCCTCAAGGACACGCCATTCCTCGATCATATAGGCTGATGTTTCCATGCACCAACAACATAGCCGAATATGAAGCATTGATCACTGGGCTTAAAATAGTGCTGGAATGGAGGATTAGAGAACTACAGGTGTATGGTGACTCACAGCTGGTCATTTATCAGATTAATGATGATTATCAAACCAAAGATGATAAACTAATACCATATAAAAAGATGGTTGATGACTTCAAGAAATATTTTGTGGACATCAAATTTACACAAATTCTAAGGATTGATAATAAAGTAGCTGACACCTTGGCTATGATTGCATCATTGTTACAACTCCTAGAAACTCAAAATCATTATGAATTTCTGGTGGAACAATCATTTACACCTGCTTATGATACACCTGAAATCCAAATCATTTTCCACTTGGTAGGATCTGATTCGCCTTGGTACGAAAAAATCTATGCCTACCTCAAAGATGATATCTTGCCACCCGATTTATCCCGTAACCAAAAATGTAATTTTATCTGCCAATCTGCACGCTACACTCTTATCGCTGACACCCTTTATCACTGTGGTCTCGATGGTACTTTACTTCGATGTCTTGAACGTGAGGAATCTGACAAAGCTTTACAAGAAGTTCATGGTGGCATATGTGGTACTCATTCGAGTGGATTGACCTTATCCAAGAAATTAATTAGAATGGGTTACTACTGGCCTACAATAGAGAGAGAATCATTCACTTTTGTGAAAACATGCTCAAAATGTCAGATTCATGGGAATCTCATTCATGCTCCTGCACAGGAACTTCAACCATTCATGCCAACCTGGCCATTTTCTCAATGGGGGTTAGATCTAGTTGGCAAGATTCATCCTTCTTCATCGAATAGGCATAAGTTCATTATCACAGCTACAGAGTATTTTACCAAGTGGATTGAGGTAGTCCCTCTTACTAAAGTTACCATCAAACAAATATCATCATTCATACTCAACTATATTATTTGTCGGTATGGCATTCCCAACTCCATTATTACAGATAATGGACATCCATTCAAAAATTAGGATGTTATTGAACTCAGGAAAGATTTGCCATTCAAATATAGATATTCAACACCTGCATTTATCCATTAAGGAATAGCCAAGCAGAGGCCTCAAACAAAAAGTCATTATTAAAATGTTGAAAAGATCTGAATGATCTGTGGAAGGATTGGTAATCGCCTAACTCAATCCCCACTTGTGGCCTACAAAACCAATAATGTTTTGTACAATCAACAGAGTGAACAATTCACTTGTCTCTTTATTATTCTTATGGGGCAGAAGCCATTACCTTTTAGATTCCCACCCAAAGTATCATTGAAAGGTCTACAAATCCGATGATGCATCATCACAAAGTTTCTAATTCCAAGAGCTTGAACTTCTAGATGAGAAGAGACAAAGAGCAGTTGATCATTTGAAAGTTTATCAACAAATGATGTCTCGCAGCTATAACCACAAAGTAAAGCCATGTACCTTTTAGGTGGGTGATCTTGTTCTGAAAGAGAACCCACTAATCAAGAAGACAAAGAGAAGAAAGGTGAAAGTTTGGTTTCAAATCATGTCCCATATTATTATCGCATTTTATGGTCTGCATAAGTTTATCAATGCGAGACCTGTCGGCGAACCCATCAACAACATTCACTGAAAAGTATTATATTCAGTGATAGTCATCATAAGAAAGTCCTCAAAACTAAAATTAGAAAAGTCCCTGAAATCCTTAAAAAATTTGAAAGTCCCAATAGTCACAAAAATAGTCTTGAAAACTAAAAATCGAAAAATCTCAAGAAATACAAAAAAAATCAATAGAAAGTCCTTAAAAATCCAAAAAAGATAGAAAAGTCCTAAGAATCCAAAAATAGAAAGTCCAAAAAAAATACAAAAAATAAAAAGTCCGAAAATACAAAAAATCGAAGTCCTAAAGAAATCCAAAATTACCTGAAAGTCCTTAAAGAAATACAAAGATAGAAAAGTCCTTAAAAAATCCAAAATTAGAAAAGTCCTAAAATACAAAGTGCGAAAAAACCAGAAAATGGAGCCACCTGCGGAAAACCCGGTAAATAGCATCCAGTAAAAAAAAAGAAAAAAGTCATAGGGTGAAAACCTAGCAACGTGCAGTCTATTGACAAGAAAAATGCAATAAAAACAAATAAATCTGGCAAATAGACGCTATTTGTGGCTCCCCATCTATTAGTTCATGTTGTACACTTAATTTTTTGGCATTCTTTTTATGCATCTTTTTCATTATCTTAGGGCCACACCAGCACTAAGTTATCATCATTTGCCTTGAGCGATAATGTCCTACTATAGCTTGATTATTGTACATATTCATTTTAGCAAGTTGTGTCAATACTAAGGGCAAAAGATACTGGGGGCAACCAACTTTTAGGTTTTACCAAAACATCTAGACAACGATGTCAAAAAAATCAATCACGCGAACAAAACAACCAAATCAAACTAAAACATCCAATCATTGACCCATCTCACAGTAGATTTCAGTTGCATACCTTATCATGACTCATATCTGGATGATCTCTAATCTGAATAATGTTTGGAATCACAGTATTTCATTTTTGAATAATGGTTGTTTAATTTCTAATATCATTTCTTTGGAGCACACTCGATGATGTACTGAACTAGAGTGGAAAGGAAAGAGGATGATTTTTCCTTATCTACTATCTGGAGGTTAATCATTTATCTGTTGCAAATATATTGCAAGACATGATGATTAAAATTTTATCATTGATGACAGTTCCAAATTTGCATTAGATGGTGGTTAGTCTTTATCTGTTTACGCAAGAAATGCTCAGGTCATCTCGGTTCAATTATACCTAGCTGCTTGTGTTCACTTGTTATATCAAAAATTATGAAAGTTGTACTCAAGTCATCATTGGTGCTAATTTCCCCTCTGATGCTTGTACACACTTCCAACATTCTCAAGCACTCTATGATGATTCCAACAAATATACCAACAAGCTCAACAAAAAGGTTGGCTTCATTTAGTTGCATTTCATTTTAGGTCATGGTACATAACTGCATAGTGGATTTGCATCAAGAGTTTTTGAAAGGCCAATGGTTGTCATGCTTCTTTGGACTATTTATGGAGGACAATGAGGACATTTGGTTCATTATCATTATCATTTATCACATCATCATTCATTCGTTTACATCATACATTTCATCATTTTCATTCATTATTTCATATTAGTTTCATTAGCATTATCATCATTTCATTCATTCTAGTTATCATTATCATTATCATTTCACTATTATTCCCTTTCTTATCATTTAGCAATTCATTATTTCATATTAGTTTCATTCCCATTTCATCATTTCATTCATTATCATTCATATTAGGTTTATTGGCATTTTATCATTTCATTCATTTTATTATCATTTATATTATTTTCATTTATCATCTCATCATTGCATTACCATTATCATCATTTCATTCATCTTATTTTTCGTTATCATTATCATTTATATTATTATTCATTACTTTATCACTTTATCCATATTTTATCTTTATTTATTTATTTACGATAATCCGAGAATATTTAATTTATTTTATTAATATTTACTTATTTTCATTTAATATTCCATTACTTAATACTTCATTACATTTATTCAATATTTTCGATTGTTTCATTAAGATTATGGTCATCACTACTTCATTTAATTACTATTCATGACATTTATATCATTATCATTATGATCCCATTTATCATTTCATTTATCCATTCATTCTAATTACAAATCATTATATTTTCATCACATATCATTCTATCATACATCTCCTCACTATTTACTCATATCATTTTACATCAAATCATATCATTTTTATCATATTACCATCTTTTGCCTACATTGAAAAAATAAAAAAAATAAACATTCCATATAAATCATCCACCTGCATAACATCATCAGTACACATCATCAAACCATCATCATCATAATAAAAACATCATATCAAATGATCTTTCATATCATGTTAATCATTAACTCATTCGAATGCATACCAAAATCCATCACACATAGAAATAAATGCATATCACATCACCATATCATAAACACACAAAACATAATCCAAAATCATTTCCGCTACATATCATTGCTCATCAAAAATGATACAAATGTCCTAATGTCCAATGAAACTAAAATGTCCCAAAACAAAATACATCATATATGATCAAAAATTGGTATATATGCTCCAAAAAATGGTACACATATGTGCACTATATCTGCTAACTGGTCGATGCCCCTGATGGAGCTGGTATGGAAGGAGGTGGCCTGCCACTGGTGCCTAGATTTGGGTCCTGCCGAGGTCTAGTCACTCCCCTGCTCTGCGTATGTGTCTGTGATCTACTCCTGGTCCTACTATAGGACCGCGGGTATGGCTCTCTGTGATCTGGAGGACACAACTCCTCGTATCTGACCCTGTAATACTTGGCCTCCCTCACCATCTCCATGCCCTCTGCAATGGCATCTCGTAGTGATGCACTCTCTATGATGCCCATCAGCCTTTGAGCAACACCCTCAGCCTCTACTGCCCTCCACCTAAATGCATCTCTCTCTGCAATCACTTGAGCTAATTGTGGGCCTAGGGCAAGTGCCTGTGCCTATGCCTGTGCCTGAGCTTGTGCCAGCTGTGCCTGTAGCTGCACAATAAATCCCTGTGCCTGTCCCAACTGACTCTATAACTGTCCCTACTGCCCCTGTAGTGCCTGCACCTGGGCCTGAAGCGTGGCTATCTGAGATGAGCATCCCATCTGGATCACTGTCCATCGCCCTATCCCTGTCCTCGGTCACCGCATGATTTGGACACCCCTCAGAATATCCAGCCTTGACCTCCCTAGCACCTAGCCCTCATCTTCGCCATCTTCTCCGTCATCTCCATCTGAACTATCCTCCTCCTCTCCGCTCTCCTCCTCTCCTCCAACTTCTCCTTGCTCGCCATTGGCCACATCCTCCTATCTCACTGCCCTTAGCTGTGGTGCTACTAGAATGGGTGCTGGCTCATCGGGGCTGGTAAATTGTGGAAATGGATGCATGTGAAAATATGCAGAATACTCATCAGACATGCCCACATCAATAATGTCTTGCCTGTCATCCCATACCTTAGGTGCTATTGACTGAAAATCTGTATAAGCTATTTGATATGAAATACATGTCCCACAACTGGCCTCATCTCTGCTCTGGGTGTAATGTGCAACCCCCTGTGGCATCCCTTCCATGAATCCAAACTATCTCTATACCTGGAATGCCAGAAACCTCTCTAGAATGAAGGGAGTCCTCCCTATCAAGAACCGAGGAATGCATACATATGACATCTCTACATCATCTGTATCCCATGGCTCGCAATCAAGATATGGTCACCATACCACTGTATCCATATCATCTAACAACCATCTCTAGTAATCTGCCTTGCCCAGCTTGGGCTGGGTAAGGAACATAGCATACATATATATATATAAGGCCTACATGGTGGCCTAAATATGGGGCATGCTAGTCTCGTCACAACAAAATGCTCCCACGCCCAGATCTCTACCAGTGTCACACCACAAGACAAACTGGATGAACCCCTGTATACCACCTGATGTAAATCATGATATAAATGTGCTAACAGGTAGCTCCCCTAGGCATATCTCCGCGGCTGTAGCAATATTTTCTCCAAAATCCTACCCCATCCCATTGATAATCCCTTTTCCCGGTGATCTGGACAAAGGAGACCTTCAATGAATGCACCCAAAACTGTAGGCAAGGCTGAATATCCTCAAAAATTAGCCCATGGTACCCAATACCTAGCTATCTATGCATCTCCGTACACCCTCCTCAAGGAATCTGTATGCCCAAGCTCCTTGTGATCATAATACACAAGGGCACCAACCACTAGGATATCTAATATCCTATATACATCCTCCGAAGTCACTGTCACCTCACTAGTTGGCATATGAAAGGTGTTGTGCTCCGAATGCCATCACTCTGCCAGTGTCGTCAACAAACTTCTACTGACCCGAATCAGCGGCATAGCCAATAAGGATATGAAACCACACATATCTATCAAAGCTACATCAGCAGGTGTCAACTTGGGTATCCTGTCCCATCTTGCCGAGTGCCGCGCTCTAATCTAGAGGTTTTTGAAAACCTCCCATTTTCATCACAAGGATAATTCATCAAAATCATGACAATCATTCTTAATCAAGAAAAATCAATTAGACTCATATCTATCAAGTGACCTATATCAGTGACCTATATCATTGAGCTATACCAGACTCATGTCAATGACTCATATCAATGCATCATATCATCGACCCATATCACACAATCATTCCTATCAGGAAACACAATACACAATCTATCTATCTGGATATCATATCAAATCTGTTCTACGATTAATTACTATTTGTTTTCTATCGCAGAAAGCTAATTTATCAGAAGTCATATCAATCATTTATCAGTTCAATCTACTCTTTGTTTTTCATTCATGGGAAGTAAAGTTATCAGACAATTACTCTTTGTTTTCTACTCTAGGAAGCAAAGTTATCAATCAATCATCAGATTACTCTATCATTTCTACCCATATCAGCATAATGACATGACAATTTCACTATCTATTGACTAAGAAAGCAATATTCATCATCATTTTTCATCTAATTTTCAATTCTGCCTATTTTTACCATATGCGCTACTCTGTTGACTCTATGCGCTAAAACCTCATATGCACCGTTCTTTTCATGGGATGCACTAAACCCATATGCGTCGTTGTTTTCATCGAATGCGCTCAAACAGACCCTCTATGCATGTTTTCCTATATGCACTACTTTAATCAACCTAAGCACCACTATTTTTGCTCAATGCGCATTTTCCTATATGCGCTACTATTTTCCCTATATGCGCTTTACTCCTAAAAATTCCTATCCTACCCTATATGCACGTTAGTTTTCATGGGATGTGCTAAACTGGTTTTTCCTAAATTTTCAAAACCTATCCTATATGCGCCTCTGTTTTAACCCTAAGCACCGGAAATTTTTTTGAAAGCGCACTAACTATCCTAAATGTGCGCAAACGTCATTTTTAAATCTAAAATCTGTGGAAAAACAAAAAATTATGATTCAAACCGAAAAATTTGAAAGCATAGGTGGTTAGATCGACTCACCGGTGGTCCATACGCTGTTGGCCTCTAGTATCGGCGGGATCTCTCGAATCAGTGGCGATGATAAGGAATCTCCATGTCGCGATGCCACTCTCAGAGCTACAACATTCACCAAAGTCAAAAGTGCAAATGACTTGTCTTTTTCAACTTTTTACCTTTTAAAGGTCAAACCAAGGGTAAGTTTGCTACCTTTTTACTTTATTTTCAAAATGGGACATTTTTTTTTCATCATTTATCGTGAGCTAAACCCCTCTCTCTATCATCCGTGATTTACCTCCCGAGGGGGCATCATCAGCAGAAGCATCGAAACCATATCAGGGGAAAAATCTTATTTTTCTTTGAAGCAATGCATTTCACACATCACTTCAAAGAGGGGCAAAATGTATACATCTAAAAATGGTCATGATTAAGCTTGTTAATTAATTAAATATGATTTATTTAATTAATTCTCTCAAAGTCATCTACATATAAATAAATTTAATTATTTATTTATATCGTTCATTTTTCTAATTCTTCTACCTTAATTAAATAAATAACTTTATTTAATTGGTATTTCCCATATTCTTCTTAATTAAATTAAATAAATTTTAATAATTTATTTATATTTGATTATCACATTATTCTAAAGTTTGAATATTTTGAATATTCAAATAATGGAATATTCCCTTTATCCCATAATAAATTAAATATTAAATATTTTATTTAATATTTTCCTCACTCTAATTTCATTTCTAAACATAATTAAATATGATTTATTTAATTATGCGAGTTTCCATTTTCGTCTTCACTTACAAATTAAATAAATTTAATTTATTTATTTCTAACTCATTCTAAACTCACCCTTCCAAATTCTAAACTCACTCTTCGAAATGGAAATTTCCCTTCGAAACTTAATGACAAAAATTAAAGAAAAGGGAAACCTTCCATCTCCTTCCCCACTTTTAAAAATCTTCCACCATTTGTTCAAGCAAGCTTATTCTGGACTGTCGATCAAATCAGCCAATTGAATCCATTCAAAAACTCTATAAATTCCGGCGCAAATCCAAGCTTTGGTTACACACCCACTACGCACGCATACACCTATGCCTACCTACACATACACACGAAAATGCTCATCAACTTATGCATTCACATCATTTTCAGCACCATAGCCATACTTTCATTTTAGCATAGCCTTGCATTTAGCATAATATGCATTTTATATCTCGTTCTTCATGTTGTCCTTTTGTTGAGCTTGATTTGCTGATCTGAGAGCCACTGCAAATCAACAAAACACTGGAGTTAGAGAGAGATAAGATGGTTTTGGGGAAGCTGCAACAATGGTTTGCTTATTTTGTTTATTTTTTAGTCTTTCTTGATTTAATGTCTTATTTATATGTGTTTGATTTCATTTAAATTGATCCTATTTTTCACACACACAGGTGGATATGGAGATTTGATTGGGACCAACATCTTGATATACCTTGTAGGTCACTCTTGAATATTTATTTTTTATTGCTAGACTTTTTGATTGATGAAATTCCCTTTTTGATTTTTCCCCATAGTTTCTTTGACTAATGAGGTTTGATAGGGATGATTTTCTTGCTTTTTCTTTTGTATCCATTTAAGCTTTTCTTGTCCATTTTGTTTTACTGATTCTTCTACTTCAATGACTTGTTTCATTCTTGGATATATCCTTCTCTCTTGTTGTTGGCCACAATCAAAGGGTTGAAATATGCATGGATGATGATTCATGATACAACTATTTGTAGCATTGGTAGTGGTTTCATCATAAAGACCCTTCATACTCTCTTTGTTGATGCTTGCATTAGATAAAGTTTCCCCTAGTATTAAGAGGTATCACTGATATGTTTAGATGCATTAATTGTTGAATAACCAAGACCTTGATGCTTAGGATTACCAATAATCTACATTGATTCTAGGATACCCTATTCATGTAGTCCTTATCCTTTATCTTGATAATGAATTTGTTGAAATTTTTTATTTACAATAGGATATGTCTTACCGTGGAAACAAAGTTCTAATCCTTCTCTGCTCTGTTGTGGATCTTCAAATGTGAGAGCTTCTTCATTGATAGTGTAGACACTGAAAAATGTCCTAAGTTTATGAGCACCATCTAGTCGTCACCCTCCGATAATTAAATAATTTTAATTATTTGATTATTTGTAATCATATTCCTCTATTAATTAAGTAATTTTTTATTATTTAATTAATTCACTCTCTAATTTTTATTCTATCTTGATCAATTAAATAAATTAATTGTGTCACTAATATCCCCCTTCCTTTAATAATTAAATGAATTATTATCTATTTAATTATTTGCTTGTCATATTTCATCTATGGCTAAATAATTTATTTATTTAACTATTCACCCCCCCTTTTAATTTTCCCATTTTTTAAATAATTGTTAAAATTATTTAATTGTCCTCCATGTGTCTCTTTTATTAAATAATTAACTCAATTTAATTATTTAATGCCCCTTTTCATATTTCCTCTCATTTAATTAAAATAATTATGCAAATTGTTTTAATTAAATGTTCATTTCCTCTTTTTCTCAAATAAATAATTCGAATGAATTATTTATCCTCCATTTGGTCAAATGTTCCTTTCTCATGAATTAATTATTTTTCAGTCTTTAATTCATCCATTATCCCTCCACACTCATTAATCTCTGTCATAGTCATCTCTTTCATAGTCATTGGCGTCATAGTTGTCAATGTCATAACCTTTTCATGAATAGAATATTCTTGGTGCATCAATCCTCGACCGTTGATCTTGGCATCTTTGGGTATGTGTAGGATCATCATGGAAAAAACATGCCCTTAAGTGGTGATAAAATTCAAAAAATCAGAGTTAGGAAACTTGACGTAAAAATTTGAATAAGTTTTCTATATTATTTCAAAAATATTTAAGAATAGAATCTGTAGAAAATTGAATGTAGTTTCTAAACTACTAGGTTTATTTTAAAAAAAAAATCTATTTGGTGAAAATTTGAAATTTCAATGCAATAGTACTTAAATTTCGGGAAAAAATAAGAAGTAGGTGTCTATTTGACCACCCTAACACACAATAAAATGATAATATTTTTTAATAATATTTTAGATATAAGTAGAGGACTCATGTCCTGATGTGGTGCATTTTTTTTTGTAATTTTTTTCTCGAGTAAATAATTAATTATGAATTTTTAATAACTTTTAAAAAATATAAAAAATTGTATGTTTGACCACCTTAACTTGGTAAAAAATTCATGAAATTCATTTTTTCTTTTAATCCTATAGTATATGAAGCATATAATGTAACACATATTTCAGATTCAAAAAATATGATACTGTTTGAAAGCTATAGATGTTTTTCAATCATCCTATCAATCAAGAATTTAGTCGTAATTCAAATATGAATAATAATAATTTGTTAAATTCAAAGTAAAACATAATTTATATTGGTGGAAAGCTGAGAATCTCCTTTAAAAACCCTTTTCATTTCATCAATTTTGGCTATAAAAAAAGTCGTCAGCCACATACCCTACACATACCCATCATATCACCACTTTTTGGTGTTAGGAATTGCATGCACAAACTATCAATTAAATGAAAATAAAGATTAAACAAAGAAATGAAAAACATAGAAATAATAACAACAAGGGACAATATTTAATGTGGTTCACCCAATATTGGGCTATGTCCACCAACAAAGAGTCCAATATTATTATCCAGTAAATCAAACTGATTACAACCAGTTGTCCCTACAACTCAATACCACTGCAAATGCTACAATACAATGTCAACATAAACCCTAATCGTTATCCTTTTATCAAGACTTATGTTAATTACAAAATAGGTTTTTTTTATGTCGGCCAATAGGAAAATAACACCCGACGCCTTTATTAAATAATAAAAAACCATGAGAGGTTTTGGGGCTGCTGTCTCCGAGCCCCCATGGGGGCATTGCCCCTTGACCTTGTCTTAGGGGTGCTGAACCCAAACCCCCATTAAATAATTTGGGGAGAAACCGTGCTGATAAAAGTGGGGAAAATTTAACCTTCAAGTTTGATTAGGATCCACATAAAAACATTTGGCCCATCATGATCCTGCACATACCCCTTTCTTGAAGATCAATCTCATCCGTTCGTTCAAATGGCTATCTATAAAAGAAGCCATTCTCCTCCATTTTTTCCTTAACAACCATATTTATCCAGATTTCTTGCTTACTATTTGTAGGTATTTGCACAATTTCAACAACAAATCTGAGGGCAATATTGGAAAAATAAGAAATAGGAAAGACAAGGGAAGTGAATCAACTACAATATGGGGAGTGTTTTCATTTGAATCCTTTCATTTTATTCCTCATTTTTGTTTGTATTCTCTTGTTTTAGATGAGGGTTTTAGCTTAGAAGTGTTGTGGCTATCACTTTATCTAGGCTATATTAATTTTCCCCCATCTAACATTGGTGAACCCAATGTGAACACAAAATTTTGTAAGATTTTGTAAGATTTTTTTTCTATTTTCATAGGTTTCCAATATATGGAATGACACATTTTCTCAAAATAGTGACATATCTAATAGGAAGCGTCGTATTTGATGAAAAGAACAACACATCTATGGAAGGAAATGACAAGTAGGGAAATTTGAATTCAAAATTGTGACACAATTATTTTGGTGTGACGTAACAAGATGTATTTGCTAAAAAGAATGACACAACTACCTATCTGGTATAAAATATGTTGTTTTTCAGTTTGTTTTCAATTTTTCTTTTGGGTTTCAAGTCGAGTAGGGCTTTTGGTTGCTAAACTTCTATTTTTAGCATGTGGCTTTGGATTGGAGCTCCCAAAAAATTGTTTCTGTAGAAACAACAAAAAAATCGAGATCTTTTACTTTAGTTTGAAGCAATTTTTCTTTTGTTTATTTTCTACAACTTCCATCAGGATCATAAAGGATAAAAAGAACCTATATTTTTCACTCATAAGGTTTTAAAAGAACAACAATCTACATATTTCACTCATGGGAATTAAAACGAACATGCATAAAATGTCATTGGTTTAAAATTTACAAGTGTCTTCAAATCATAAGAAAAAGGTAAAATCAACAAGTTTCTTTCATGTTTGGTGATTGGGAACTATCTTAGATTGTGTATGCTCTCCTCTCATGCCATATGAAATTCTTGAGTGATCAAAAACATCTCTTTGGAATTTGTATAATCACACCACACATTTGGATTTGGTCCTAAAAATGAACCTCATGTGAGTGTGAGGAAAAGGCACAAAGTATGCTCTCTACTTGCACTTTGTGCAATCTGGGATGATAAAAAATAAGTTTACTTCCTCGTTATTGTTTACCTTTTATTAGAGGGACTTCCACCCTACTTTTAAAAGTGGGAATGACCAATGTGGTAACAAGCTAATGCCAAGCTCTTCCAAGCCACTATAAACAAATGTGCTTCTTGATGAAAGTCATTTAGGAACGGGTGTAGATGTGTCATATTGTCAAGTGCCACCCCTAGTAGTCTCATGAGCTACGTAAAAATCCTTCCTTAAGGAAAGGAATGGGAGGCCTCTTGACTTGCCATAGTCTTGAGCTAATCTTGCCATGTTTATAGCCACTTTGAACAGATGCCCTTACTAAAAGCCAATTTTTGTTAGTTTCCAAAAACCCTTTTATACACTCGTTGATCACAGGAGGTTAGACCTCTGAAGGCACCTTGTGTCTTCACTGAGCATGTGTAGAGGAAAGAATTCCTCCTTGGGGGAATAATACTTGGTGAGCCTAAGAAGTGAGTGCCACCAAGCCTCTAGTTGTCTACCTTGTTCAAGTGGCTAGAGAAACCCAAGTGGGGATATCAACCAGTGGTTTCCTTGCCAACCATAGGGATTGTACATTGTTTTCTGTGTTTTTTATTTTGAAATCAAACATTTTTCACATTCAAAACCAAACCAAAAACAAGTGCTTGATACTATATTCTATGTTTTCCAATTAGAATTGATCAAAAATAGTCAAAATCCACTCAAAAACTAGGTCTAAACCATAAAAATGTCAAAAACAACATTCTATGAACTACAACTATAAAAAAAATCCATAACTAATATTTTGCATTGCAACTGATAACTAGAAAACCATAATTATCATCTTGAATCACACTTGTAGAAAATAGACCCACAAATGATATTCTAAGCCACATCTAATAACTAGAAAACCACATCTATCACACTGAGTCACATTTGTAGAAAAAAAAGCCACAACTCTAATCCTAAATTGCAATTGAACTCTAGAAACCCACAATCTAAAAAAATGCATTTGCAGAAAATAGTGCCGCAATTGTTTGGTAAACAAAAACTTTCAAAATATTTGTCCAAAATCTAATCAACTAATTTTATAGTGACATTTGATTGCTAAACCAAAGACTTGCAAGCTTTATCAGTTCATTCTAGCATTTCCATTTAGAGATACATTGTATTATAGGTTATCTTCCCTCATCCTTTACATTGCATAACTTAAATTTAGACCCTTAGATTGCATTTAGACTTTCGGATTTTAAACATAGGAAGACCATTAAATTTATGGAAAATCCTTGGTTGCATATTATATTTGTTATTGACAATCATCCTTCATATTATCAATCTTTGTCATTATCAGCTTTATCAAATTTGAGTCTTAAGCTTGTGTCCTAGCCTTGAATCAACTTTGTCAAAATTATCCTCCCGATTACCACAAAGGTCAATGACACTTGGGATTGTTACCCTAGGCTCACATTAGCTTGATTTCCATCCCTTGTTTGAAATTTTTTGATTCCTTTGCATTAACTTGACCTCATTTAGATCCATATTACATCCCTTTGATCATAAATTTTATCATCATCTTGCTAATTTCTGATCTTTAATCTAGATTGCACTTTTGCACCTTTATCCCAAAAATAGAAAAACATAGTTCATTTCCATTTTAGCCTTAGCATCATTTATCAGCCTTACATTAGCCTCAATATCATTACATCCTTATATTAAAAAAATCCAAAAATATAGTTTAGTTTCATCACCACCTTGCATTATCCTCCAACTTACAAAAGTATCGCATGGTTGAAATGAGGTCACAAACCAAAAGAAAGGACATGGATTTATCAAGTGAACCCTTTCATGATACCACCCTTGGATCCACTTCATATCAATCCACACCTCATAGAGAAACTCCACAAAGAAACCAAATCGATACACTTGACAACCTAAGTCTTGTGAATTCAACAAGAAATTAACTCTAAAAGAAATCTAGAGAGCTTACTGAGACCCAAGGGTTTTAAGCATGGTTGATCAACTTGTTGGTGCTGAACCTAATAAATTCTTCTATGCACTAGCTAAAAAGGGTGCCAAATTACTTCAAGGCTTTGACATCTCAACCATTGTAGAAGAAAAAACCAAAAATCCATTTACATTTGGCATGCCCTCATCACAACAGATGACAAATCTACCACCTGGGACAACTACACACATGGAAACCACCACTACCACACACATCCCAATAATTTCAACATTTGTAAATAAGGTAACCCATACCACTACACAAGGACAAAATTTCACACTTGGAAGTTCCTCAAATTCCATGGGTAAGACCTTTACAAATCCCATTTAACAAAATACAAATCAAGGTTCCATATCACAAGGTCCTACACCTTTGTTCCAAAATGAAAACCAAGGTCCTATACCCACACTCCAAAACACAAACCAAGGTTCCTTATTCCAATTTAAAAGCACATCTTCATCAAATCAACATTCTCCAAATAAATCTAGAAAGGTTCACATTGTCTCATGAATCCCAAATCAAAACAATAATAAAGGGTCTATTCCATCACCCCAAAACACTAATCAAGGATCTACTCCATTGTTCCAAAACATGAATCAAGGGTCCATTCCATCATTCCAAAACTCTACTCAAGGAACCATCACTTCATTTCAAAATGTCAATCAAGGGCCTACACCTTCATGCCAAAATATCAATCAAGGACCTACACCTCCATTTCAAAATGCTATTCAAGGACCAAATTTTCAAAACCAAGGAACAAGTCAAGGGTATACACCTCAATTCCATAACACTATACCACATGCAAACATGACCTTTGGAAAAAACCTAAATGCCAATTTCATTCCAAACCAAAAAAAAACACATCAATATGGTAATCAAGATCCCACATCAAAAAGCATTAATCCTAAACCAAATCCAACATATGAATTGGTGTCATGATGTTGGTATTGAGGTCATATGTTGGATTTGGATTAGGATTGATGCTTTTTGATGTGGGATCTTGATTTCCATATTGATGTGTTTTGTTTTGGTTTGGAATGAAATTGGAATTTAGGTTTGTTCCAAAGGTCATGTTTGCATGTGGTATGGTGTTATGGAATTGAGGTGTATACCCTTGATTTGTTCCTTGGTTTTGAAAATTCGGTCCTTGATTAGCATTTTGAAATGGAGGTGTAGGTCCTTGATTGATATTTTGATATGGTGTAGGCCCTTGATTAATGTTTTGACATGAATCAAGGATTACGATGTCAATTCCAATGAATATGAATGGTATTCCCTATCCTCCACCACCTTCATGGACCTTGATAAACTATTTGGAATACTTGATGAGTCCCCCATTGAAGAAAAATTTAGTCAAATGCTTACAATTAGTTCCTTGTCAAATCCACCAAGTTCCTGTCGAAAAGCCCTTTTGAAAAGAGAAGAGTGGATAAAACACTTTTGAGAAACCATTGATTATACCTCTTTCTTTACTCTATCTTCCTACACCATGACCCTTGACAATATTGATGATGGCTTACCCCTTGTCTACCCACAACTCATAGATTGGTATCAACAAGAACCACCAAGTTTGGACACTTTCGAGAAAAATGAAGACATTGTTGAGTTCATGGAACTTCATGAAGGAATACCAAGTGGGGATCATAAGGTTGGATTTTACATAGAGCTCAATTATGCAACATAATTTGGTGAGGCTGTCCTCTCCTCTAGCCATAAAAGTGAAAATTAAAAAGATAAAAATAAAAATAATAGGTCTTTAGGTGAAACTGAAAGGAACTTGCTAACCATGAAAAAGTAAAAATAAAGGACACAACCAAAGGTGAAAACCTCTCTAAGGAACCTAAGGATGGAGGATTGGAAACTCTCCCAATAAAATGAGAGAGATCGTCCTTGATTATAGAGGAAACAAAAGAAGTGAACATTGGAACACAAGACAACTCTCGAATCATATATTTGGCAGCATCTTTGACCACCAAGGAAAAGTCTGAGTTCATAGCTTTCTTCTCAGAAAGACAAGTCAAATTTTCATGGTCATATGCTGATATGCCTGGATTGGACCCTAAGCTCATTCTACATCACTTTCCGCTCTTGCCAAATGCTAAACCATACAACAAAAGTTAAGAAAAATGCACCCACAAATTACAATCCTTGTCAAAGTGGAATTGAAGAAAATCCTAGATGTAAGATTCATTTGATCAATTGATTTTGTAGATTGGATATCAAACCTTGTTCCTATCACCAAACATAATGGTCAAATTAGATTATGTACAGATTTCAGAGATCTCAACAAAGCTTGTCCCAAAGATGATTTTCCTTTACCAAACATTGAAATCATAGTATACCTTATTGTTGGATACAAAATGCTATCATTTATATATGAATTATTGGGTTATAAACAAATAAAAATTGACATTGAAGAGCAGCCAAAGATAACTTTCACATGCGCTTGGGGAAATTTCTATTGGAACGTCATGCCATTTTGACTTAAAAATGTTGGAGCCACATATAAGAGAGACATGACTACTATCTTTCATGATTACATGCACATTCTTATGGAGGATTATCTTGATGAAATCTCAAAATATTTGGAATGAAGTGGTGACCTAGTAGTCTTGGACAAGATCTTCACCTGACTTGAAAAGTACCAACTCATGCTAAATCCAAAGAAATGTGTTTTTGGGGTCCAATAAGGAAAAATCCTAGGATATATTTTATATCATAGAGAAATATAAGTTGATCCCTCCAAAGTAAAATCCATCTTGGAAATGCCACCACCAACCAATATCAGTTAGTTAAGGACATTACAAGGAAGAGTACAATCAAGCTATAGGTTCATTGCTCAGCTAGTAGACAAAATCATCCATTTCAACATCTATTACGAAAAGGAATTCCCTTTAATTAGAAAAATAAATTTCAAGAAGCACTTGACTAAAAAAATAATTATCTATCGACTCCACCAGTCTTTATGCCACCAATTGATGGCAGATATCTAATTTATTATGCGTGACAACAACTACATCAACACTGGGGGAATTTTTAGCACAAACTGATAATGATGGAAAAGAATGAGAAATTTATTATATTAGTTGTACATTAGTCAGATATGAGTTGAAATATAGTCCTACTAAATGAGCATGTCTAGCAGTGGTATTTACATCACAAAAATTTAGACACTACATGCTAAATCACAAGACAAAGCTGATTTCCAAAATTAATCCTCTAAAATATCTTCTCATCAAAGTAGCTCTGATAGGAAGATTAACTAAGTGGGTTATGATCTTAAATGAGTATGAAATTGATTATGTTGTTTGCAAAGAAATAAAAGGATAAGTGATAAATGATCAACTCACAAATACACTAGTAAAGGCAGATCATCCTTTGATATCCAACTTCCTAGATGAATCAATCTTTGTAATAAAAACCCCAACAACATGAAAGCTATACTTTGATGGATCTTAGACAAGTCATGGTTGAGGAGCCACTTTTTTTTTATCACCCCTCAAGGAGATTCCATTCCCATGTCATTTTGAATAGCATTCCTCTGCAAAAATAATATAGCAGAATATAAGGTATTATTGATAGCTCTCCGAATAGTAATAAAATGGAAAATAAAAGATCTTCAAGTTTGGTGATTCTCAATTAGTGATTAAGAAAGTTCATGATGATTATGACACCAAATATAATATGCCAACCCTTTAGTAAAGTAAAAGTTTCTTAACTTTCCACCAAGTAAAGGTAACGAGTAATAAAGCCATTGTAATAATTTTCTTTCTTTTATTGAAAATATACTAACAAGATGCCATATCATATTACAATAAAAATTCCAATTTCATTACAATAACTTCACAAGTACATGTAACAAGAATACATACCTTTATAAACATAGCTCCAATGAATTTTAGAAAAAATAGTTGTAAGACGGTCTAGTATCTTCCCTTTCAAATCTTGGTTTGTTGTGGAGGAGAAGCATCACATATGCACTTTTCAACCAACCACAGACTCATAATGCAGTCCCCCACACATCTATTATTAGATAGATGGACCTAACCTTCAACAAAGAGAATGGTAGGGTAACCAATAATGATAACCAACTGATCATAGTGTTGTGTCCTACATAACTAGAACCTTTTCATCACACAAACTCAAACCAACATGTAATACATGATCATGGTGAACTGATAGTGTAGTCTCAAGCATCACATAGTCTAAGTGGAGTCTCTTACGTTGCAATACTTTGATCAAAGAGTTTTAATTCAATAAACAACTGATAGTCATCTATCACAAACACTACTCAAGGCTGTTTTGACTTAAGGCTATCTTAAGCTATGCATAGGTATATCCTGCAATGGATAGTTCATCATCCCAAATAAACTATCACCATATAATCTACTTGGTATTAACCTACTTAACTAGAAAGTAAGCAAGCTAGGTATATCCTTCAATGGATAGTTCATCATCCTAGAAAACCTATCTTCAAAACAATCTACTTACATATAAGTATAATAAATCCTCTCCCATACTAGATGACCTCTCCTAGTGGTAAACACAAGCTTTCCTAGTTAAATAAATAACTTAGATAAGTGTATCATATGTGTTGTTTATGTTCAATCAAAACTAGCATATAATATTGTTGACAAACATCCATCTCCTATTATGGAGTAAATAGAAACACATTGCATCCCATGTTCAAACATGTCTAGTATAATTAAATACCTATGTTAATCCACATGTTACATAATTAAATACTTATGTCTAGTAATTCCTTTGACATATCTAGTATAATTGACTACTTGTGTCAAGCAATCTATCCAATCTTGGAATACTTAAAAACACATTATAGAAGTAGCCTAAAAGCTTCAATTCTCTTATTTAAGACACTCTTAAATACTTCTATTGCACTTACAAAAAAGAAATTTCAAGAAACACAAAAATCATAAGAATTCCAAATAAATAGTAAGAAGAATATCCCACGCCTATTATTGCTTATCTCAGATATCAATGACATTGCAGCCTTCTCCAAATAGTATCTCAACCTACTTCAGCTCTCCAAATCAATTCACACTTCCTCTCTTGTTGTCAGCACTCACCTCTCAAAAATTGACAATTATTTCTCACAAATTCCACTCCTTTCTCATAAATATAATAGAGGAAATAGACTAGTGTAACTTAGAATAATTTAACAAATAATTATGTATTCCTTTGGTAGAATACACCTTTCTCAAATATAATATTGAACCCTAAAAAATGTGATTATTAGTTACAATAATGTTCACTCAAAAATGTGAACACTGCCTCTAAACTATGGTCACTTAGAAATGTGAAGAATGATTGTAGATAATGTCACTCATATTTGTGAATACAAGCTGCATATATTGTTCAATCAGTAATTGAAAATTGAACATAAAGGAATGCACAAAGTGATATGCATATGGTGTATAAGGCAATCTCAAAGACAAATTACCAAAAGTTGTTGAAGAATGGTGAATGAGTGTCAAATAAGGAGAGTTGGGAAACTATTTATAGTGAGCCTAGCCTCCATAATTTCCTACAACCATATCATGTGAATTGACACCACTACCATTTGAAACATTCAAACCTTGAGGTGGCACCGATTTCATTCCATACTCAACAAATAACAAGGTGAGTCAATCTCCATTTCTTCCAACATCATGAAGACTAATTCCCAAAAGTACACAAATAAATTTACAAATCAACACCTATAGAATGTGTTGATAGAGGTGGCCTCAAACTCATAAAATGGCAGGTTTATCATACAACAGAGAAAAAGTCATTTGTAATTCATGAACACATAGCCTATATCACCTATCTTTTAGGATGAGTTGACAAAGTTTCATTACTGTTTTGGATGTATTCTTGCCTCAAATTCGACTTGGTCAATAGATTTAAATCCCTTCGTGGTTTTGTTCCTACATTTCACTTATAGGTGTGATTTAGAATTTAATTCGATTCACAAAGTTGAAATGATAAATATTCAATTTATTAGGACATGATTCAATTTACAAAGTTGTATGATTTATATTTAATCGATTAGAAAATAATTCAATTTCCAAAGTTGAGACTATAAGAATTACATATTTTATTTCATACATATATTTCTAGTCCATAAATAGTATACATATATATATTAAATATCTTGGTATAATATATATATGTGTGTGTATTAATTTTACTATAATATATATAATATTAATATATATTTACATATGTATATATATCCCATTTACATATATATTGTGAGCAATATTAATATCCACATAATACAGGATGTATATCTTTTATTATCTTATACTGAAAATAATAATACGTGTATATTTTTATACACATATATTATATATACATATGTACACTTCTCTAATAAGCATTAACGCTTGCAAGTGTATCTCTGTGTGTGTGTGTATTTTAGACACCAAAATTTGGAAACTTGCTTTGTCCAAACTTATCTCTTTTCATCTAATTATCCTCTCATTCTCATTAATTAAGTACTATCTTCATTATTTAATTAATACCCTTAAATTCATCTAAACCCCTAAGGTATTTAGTTAAATAATTAAATACCTTACCTCTTCCTAAAAGAATTAGATAAATAATCCTTTTATTTAATTCTCTTCATCTCACATCTTCCATCACTTTTCCTAATCCTAATTCACCTCCTAATCCCATCATTAGGGATGTCCACATTCCTAATCCATGACTAGGATGTGTCACATCCTCCAACTTTTGCAAGTTGGCCCCTAATCTCTCTTAACCACTAACTGTCTTCTAATTCCTCATTAACTAGCCTAATCAACCTCCCAAGGGATATTTAATTCCTTTTATCTTTCCAAGGAATTTTTTTTTTTTCTCTTCCCCATGTGATCTTTGAATTGTCATGTCAGTCACATGTGCACTCTTCCCCATGTGATCTTTGACTTGTCACATCAGTCACATGTGGGTAAGTACTTACCACTTTTGGAACCTTATTTTATCCATTGAATATTCCCCATCTTGTAAATTTTAAATTAACTTTTATTCCCCCAATAACCTCTCTCCTTTCCGTGCACATTAAAAAGAAAATTTTAATTCCTTTGGTCAACTCTCAATCTCAACCATTGATCTTACTTTCAATCTCAACTGTCCATCTTTTTATGGCTGCTCTCCATAAAATGAAAGAAGTTTCTTTCATTCTCCAATTCATGTATTTTCATTCAACATATTCACAACTTCAACTCTCAAGCTCTTGCATCTACCTTCATCCATCCTCCATTGTTGAAGCTTCAAGCTTTCATTGTATCCATTTTGTTCACTTTCTCACATACCCACATCTCTCATTTGGACCATCATTTCATCAAGATTGTTTTGCATCCACTTTTAGCACTCTTTCCATCAAGGAGCACACAAAATCAACAATCCAAGGGCCAACCAAAGATCAACCTAAACAAAGGTAAAATATGCTTTTCTTTATCTTTTCTTAAATGTTTGTGTTAACATTTTCCCAATCTTGAGGTGTCTTGTGTTGTTTCCTTTTGCATTCTAGTTAATTTTTTTCATTTTTAGGAAGGAAAAACACTTGATCACATTTCTAGCATGCCCGGTGGGACCCACAAATGGGTTCCCATATTTTATGTTTGTTGTAGTATCACTTTTTGAAGGTTCAGGTTGAAGATAGGTGACTCCACCCAAAATAGAGGATGTTTCTTTGTAGTTTTTTGCAGAGGGGTGAACTTTCCCTTATAGAGGGGCAAACCTACCCAAACAGAGCTTTCTATGAGGTAAAATTGTTATTTTTGTATTGCTTTTAGACTCTTTTCTCATTGTTTTCTGCAAAGGGGAAAACTTGCCCCTATAGAGGGGTGAACTTGCCCTCTTCCAGAGGGGAAAAATTTCCCTCCTACAGAGGGGAAAACCTGCCCTTGTAGAGGGGTGAACCTACCCAAAACAGACGTAAAACTATTGTTTTTCAGTGCATTTTCTATCCTTTTTCTCACTATTTTCTATAGACGGGTGAACCTACCCTTACAGAGGGGAAAACCTGCCCCAAACAACTTTCTATGAGGTTAAATAGTCATGTAAAGCTTCGTTTTGGCTTTTGTTTGCTATCATTTTTAGGTCCTAACACTCTAACATCATCCATTTGTTAGTGTGTCTATGTTTTTGCTAATATTTGTGCAGATTGTGTCATGCTTGATGAAGAATGAAGATCAAAATGGCTAACACTTTTCTTCTAGGACAATCATTTTGTTTAGTTTCCTTATCATTTTACGCATCATTTTTGCATCTCTAGGCACATAGTCTAATTAGGGGGAGTCAACTTATTGTGTGTCATGTCTTTAACAATCCATTGTGTCACCCAAGGGGGCACTACTTCATTCACGCTTTCCCCTTGCACTTTGTGTGAGCCTGGGGAGTAGCTAAGAATGATTAGTGTTCTCCTTCTAGTGGTTCCTACTTGGGGATTTCATCATCCCAAAGGAATATCCCAACCATGTGTAATTGTGGGGTATACAAAGGGGGGAGAGCCAAAGCTATACCCAAATCTAGTCATGTCATGTCTGGTAGAGCATTGAAGCTAGGGTGATACCTAGATAGACATGAAGAGTAGATCTGAGCCCTTTAGTATCTCGTTGGGGTTCCTAACTCACACTTGTGATAGATTGGTGTTCATGGTTTAGGCCTCACATACCAAGAGTATATCAAGGACTCCCTAGACACCTTGTTCATCCTATCTTAAGGAATATGTGAACCATACCCTCTTCACTAATTGTAGGATTGTGTTGTCTCAGTTGTCTTCTTTGTGCAAAATGAGTGTGATTCTTGTCGTTTGCTTGTTGTTTGTTACATCTTTTGGTCCTTTCCATAGCCATTTTCATCTAATTCAAGTCTAGGTCTACTACAAAGGGGTGAACCTACCCTCCAGAGGGGTGAACCTACCCTCCAGAGGGGTGAACTTTCCCTCTGCTAGTCAAACAACCATCAAAACAACCAGTTTCTTAGGTTGGGGAGACCTTCCCTCTTCCTTGGGTGAACCTACCCCTATAGAGGGGAAAAATTTCCCTCTTCCAGAGGGGAAAACCTACCCTCTTATAGAGGGGTGAATTTGCCCTCTTCCATGGGAAAACCTGCCCTCCCAACAACCTTTTTCACATTTTTTTCAATCATTTTGAGCACTTGTTTGCTTGTTCCAAGTACTCAGTTTCCTGTTCTGATCAGTTGTCTCCCCTTTCCAAACACCCTTTCATCATATTGAGTAATCATCCCTTCATTCAAAACATTTTCTAAACATTCATCCCCTCAATCTGAGCAGTTGTCCCTTCGTTCTGAGTATTTGTTTGCCTATTTTGAGCATCTGTTTCCCACCTCTCACTGAATAGGAAAACTTTCCCTTGAGTTATGCTAAAATTACCCTTAGATTTTGGTGAATCTACCCTAGGATTTGGGTGAACCTGCCGTTGGATTTGGGAAAACCTACCCTTACCATTGGGCGAACCTGCCCCTTAAACAACTAATTTCACCTTCATTCATCTTCCCACCATCGTCATTTTCATTCATCAACATTTTGCATAAGTCATAATTTCATCAACCAATTCACATAGGTGCATCTTATAACATGATTAGAGTCCATATCCATCATCAAATCATCCATCCCAATCACCTAGACTTCATTTTGAGGGTTTTGATTTTTATGCACAAACTTCTGGAGGCCATAACTTGACTTGGGTGTCTGATTGGGCTGGAATTTTATGGGTGGTTGCGTTATGAGGTGGCATGTGGATTCCAAATGACACTTAGTTGGTTGGCCCCCATTTCGACCAATTTTTTAGGGCCTCAAACTTTCATCTTGACCCTCAAAATCGTGATTTAGTGTTTTTTTTCAGTTTTTGAAAAATTGTTTTCATTAATAACTTGGAATGCATGTCTCAGACTTAGAATGTTAGTTGGAAACTCATCCTACCTTAGTTTAATGATTTTTTTGGGAAAAAATTGGACTCTTAAAGATATGTCGGTGCGGTTACCTAAAATAGAAAAAAATGATAGTTTTTGAAAACTACCAAATCTAGAAAAATCTGATTATCAACATCTTAGGTCCTCTAGCTAAAACCCCTAAAATTGACTTAGAATTAATCCTATCATGTCCTTTACAATCCCAATATGAGCTTTGGTCCATTTGCATTCTCCCAAGGTCATTCGTTCATCCATCAGATCAATCATTTACTTGTTTCAAGATTTCATTCATCCATACTAAACATTTGTTCTCTCCATCCAAGCAATCGTTCATTCATTCAAAGCTTTTGTCTCCTCATTCCGAAATTCATTCATCCATTCTTAGTAGTCGTTTACTTTTTCTGAGTATTTTTTCATCCATTTCAAGCATCCTTTCATCCATTCTAAGAGTCAATCTCCCCATATGAGCATTCATTCATCCATTTCCAATCAATCGTTTACTCATTTTGAGCTTTCATTCATCCATACCGAACATTCATTCTCTCATTTTAAGCACTCATTCATCCATTCTGAGCATTTGTTCATCCATTTTGAGCACTTTTTCATCCATTCTGAACCTTTAGCTCCTCATTCTAAGAGTCAGTCACCCATTCTACGTAAACGTTCATTCATTTCAAGAAATCATTTACTCATTCTGAGTGCTCATTCATCCATTCTAAGCACTCATTCTCTCCATTTGAGCAATCATTCATTCATTCTAATCATCTATTCACTCATTTTGAGTAATTGTTTATTCATTCTAAGCTTTCATCCCCTCGTTCCAAAAGTTGTTCATCCATTTTAATAGTCTTTTACTCATTTCGAGTAGTCGTTCACCCTTCTTGATCATTCATTTACTCGTTCCAAGTAATTTTTCATTCATTTTGAGCTTTCATCTCCTTGTTCTAAGAGTCATTCATCCATTCTTAACATTCATTTACTCATTTTTAGTAGTTGTACACCCCTCTCGATCATCCGTTTACTCATTCCAAGTAATCTTTCATCCAATTCAACTTTTTTTCTCCCATTCTGAATGCTTTTTTTCCCATTCCGATAACCCATTTGTCTATTCTGAGCACTCATTTTATCATTCGGGGAACTCGTTTCATCATTTAGGGAACTTGTTTCGTCATTTAGGAAACTAATTTTTTCATTCAAGGAACCTACTTCATCATTTAAGGATTTTGCTTCACCATTTGGGGAACCTGTTCCATCATCTAGTGAGTCTGTCTCATCGTTTAAGTGACATTTCCAAATCTAGATAATCAAACAATTAGGGACCTAAAACCTTGCCATTTTCATCACCTTTTGTTCATAATCTACACTTTAGTCCATTTTCACATTCTAAAGGTCATCCATTCATCATTCACATCATATAGAAACCCTTAGAACACCTCTAGGTTGTGTCATTCATCATCATTTTCCCCATCCAAATCCCTTGAATTGACCTAAGTGTCTTAATTTGATCATCATCATCAACATCTGCTTAGAATTGTCATCCATTCTAAATTAATCATCATCATCAGCCCAATCAATTCACTTTCAATCTCAAGGTGGATTCGGTGCCGCAATCATCCATTTATCCTTTAATATGATTAATCATTGTTCTAAGTCTCCTAGGGTAATCTTTGATTGAGGTTTTCCAATCCCTTTCATCATCCTATCTGATCCATCATTCGATCTTATCAATCATCGATCGATCTTATCCAATCATATCCCTATCCAATTACCTTCGACCCAATCAATCTACTTCCATCTCGAAGTAGATTTGGTGTTGTAGTCATCCTTTGATAATAAAATTCGATCATCAAAATCAACCCCATCGCATCAGCCAATCATCCTAATCTAAGCTTTAATCCAATCCTGATTTGAGCTTGACCTAAATCCCGATTTGAGCTCTAGTCCATTTCCATAAAAAATCTTTGATCCATTCTTTTTATGATTTCATCATCATAGATGCTTATCCTCCATCAATAGTAGTCAAGGGAAACCCTAATTACATCGACGACGATAATGAAAGTCTTGTCAATCAAGAGGCATATGACATAGATCCCCTTGGCGCTATCATCGCTAGTAAGATTTCTCCACCCGCTTTACAAAATCCAATTACTCCTCTGATCTATCCCGTTATGTCTTCATCCATGCCTAATCATGATCCTTATGCTACCTTTGACAAGGGATATCTAGTATCTTCCCCGTCCCCATATTCATTATGTCCTTCATCTACATAATCCTCTTATCTAATACCCACATCTTCTTACCCTAATCTACCATCCCAATACTCTTATTACAATCCCCCATCCATGTTCCCCTATCTTAATCCTCTTTCCCAGTCTACCCATACTAATCCTACATCCACATCTCCTCATCCTAATCCACCATCCCAATACCTTTACTACAATCCCTCAGCAATATCCACTTGTCCTAATCCACAGTCCATGTCCCCCTATCCTAATTCACCACTCAAATATCCCTACCTTAACCCTCCATCCAATCCTAATCCTCCATATACTCCCAATCCTACATCCAATCCCATTCCTCCATCTAACCCTAGTCCACCAATCCATAATCCTAGTCCTCCACCCATCCCTAATCCATCATCTACTCCTATCATGCCATCTCAGCCTAGAGTATGCAAGTTTCTCATTCCTGAAGTTCTCCAAGGACTTATAACAAAGAAGAGATCCCCAACTCCACACCTTGAAGTTGTGGAACCATGTCATCCCACTCCATCATCCACAATCACTAGTGATGAGACCCTTCTTTGTACACATCTATCATTGATACCACCCCTAGCACCACTCAAACCGTTAACACTATCACACCCATAAAATCCATTGAACACCCACCTCCTTCTCTAAGAGTCATCGAACCCACCAAAGACACACAAATCCAATCCATTTCTCCTAGTACCACTGAAATCCATTCCCATGAATGCTTTAAATCCTCCATCCTTCCATCTTCCCCACTTGAAGAGTTCCTCCAAGACTCCATCATGCCACTAACACAAGATGAGTCATGCCAAGAGATTGATCCAAAGCATACCAACATATCCCCTCCTCTTGATCAAGATCCTACCATCTCATCTGGTCCACCTCAAGCTCACAATCCTCCATCCATTCCATCCCATTATCCCCTTCACACTCGAGATACAATCACTCCATCACATGAGCTCTTATCACCCACTACCACAAATCAAGATCTTATCACATCACCTGATTCCTCTTATGATCCCTTACAACACACTCCTCTCGATCAAGATGCTGCTATCCTATCATCTCCATCTCATGATCCTCCATCATCATCTAACTCCACTATCCCCACACCACTTTTGTATCCTCTTGGTACTCTCACATTCCTCCATGGTGGTCTCCTTGTAGAAGAAAAAAAAAGCATATATACCACCCATCATCCTTTGCCTAATAATGGACTTACATCATTCTCCCAAAATAACAAAAATCCTATCATGGATTGAATGCTTAAGAACATGAACTATCAAGGTAAAGGTTTAGGCCTTCATGAGCAAGGTATTTTAGATACCATCTAGGTTAAAGAAAAAATATGTATGCAAAGTCTTGGACAAATTTCTTAGAGCTCAAAATCTAAAGATGTTGGTGCAACCTCTATAACGCCTCCATGAGTCTCTTCCAAAAGAAATATAGGCTCTTCCCCTCACTCAACCAAATCATTTTCCACCATCCTCCCTCCATCGTATCACTTAAAAACAACCATCTACATTCCTCCTTCATCTGCTCCATCCATTTTGGGACCATACACCCCTTCACCCACCATCAAACATCCTCCAGGTACTACATCTATTTTGGGCCCTTATATCCGAAAATAACCTCCTCCATCTTGTCCTATTCATCCTTTTATCCATCCATCACCCATCCATGTCACCTATCATAAACATCCAACTCTCATGTACCCTAGTCAAGATCAACAAAGGTATGTACCTCCACATACACCATCTACACATAATCCCCATAATCCTACCTCCATCACTCCATTCATATTTCCTCCACATCATCCATCCACTCACACCCATCCCATTGATACTAAAAGCACTTTGGATGCCAAAGTACAAATGCATAAATCAAAACATGCACATGAATCAAATTCTCCTTGTATCCCCTTAAAAGGACATGTTACAGAAAAGACAAATCAAATCAAAAATCCAAATAAAATCCGTAGGCCACAAAGTCCCACCAAAGCAAAAATCAAAACCATGTGGATCCCAAAGAAAAAAGACACAATGCCTTCAAATGGAAAATATGTAACAACATCCAAAGTTGCTAATCCCAATGCTACACATTCCAATCCTTCATCTCCTAAATCTATTTTGGGTCCGTATATCCCAAAATTCACGATCCAATCTCCCCCATTATCCCCACATCCTCCATTACATCCTCCATTATCCCCACATTATCCTGTTGTCCTTTCACACCCACCACCACATATTCCAATGTTGGTCTTGAAAACCTTCCCCCATCACACATCCACTCCATCCATACACTTTCTAACATCCCATCCATCATCCCACATATCTCTTTCATCAACTCCCTTTAATTCATCCTCTTGCATAATCCATTTCTCCTAATATAGTTGTCCCAACATCCAATAGACATTTCACACATGGGATCTTATTACCTAGTATGGAACTTGATGCTTGAGTCCATATATTACTTTATCTCACTTCTTCCACATCCACTCATCTGCATGCTTATCCATATCCATTCACATATTATCCAAAAATAAAAAAAATCAGAAAAAGAAAAAATTGTCAATAAATAAATAAATAAAATAGTAAAGAGAAATCATTTATCCAATTGTGAAAACTTGGAAAAAAAGCACCTTGGATAGGTACCATGATGAAAACCTGGCAAACATGCATCATGCATAAATCCCCTATCCAGTTTACTTTTGCATTTGGGGGCGCTAGCATCCCCTTCACCCACCTCCTCCATCCCACTTAGCTTACACATCCTTCATGTCATATCCCATTTACCTCCATCGCTCCATCCTCCTTTTTGATCTTGATATAGCTAGGGGAAAACATATACACATTATTTAGACACCTCTTGGAATACATTCCCCTCCCCAATCCACTACCATATTCCTTATCTTCCCCATCTACCTTCCTCACTACAATGAATCTCCTATCCTTCTTCAGCCATACTATCCATATCCATCTCACTCCCTTGTTCATCCATCCTTCTATCATTCATCCCTCCTACTTCATTATACATGACATATCTATAGTGGGGCATCTCTTTCTTTGTGACATAGTCCTTGGAGACATCATCCATCCCCCATAGCAAGCCTCTTCCATCCCCTGTCCTTGTCTTCCTATCCATCCAAACACTCTCTTCCATCCCCCATCTTTTTTTTCCTATCCATCCAGATAATCCTTTTAATCTCTCTCCTTATCCATCCATCCTAACATCTTTCCATCTCCTTTCCATCCCTTCATCTCTATCCTCATCCCATCTCATAATCCATTGTCATTGGCTATAGGCTTCTCCCATGCAATCCAATGACATTTATCTCACGATCATCAATCCCACACATCTTTCTAATCTCCTATCACGTCTTATCATTCCATCATGTCCTCATCCCAATTCATCCTCTGATGATTTGGATAACTATTCCCTCCCTGAGCTTTGTAATCACCATCATCCTATATTGTCCACTAGGTCTATCCTGTCTCATGATATCAGTTCCATCATTTTATCCTCTTATCAGGGTTATCCTATTATGATCCCTTATCCATTGTTCTTCTTTGCCCTTTTATCAAACTACATTGCCCCTATGCTTTCACATAGGCAAGGTTGATCATTTGATCTACCGCCAGGGCATTTTTCCATCGTGTCTTTTGCCATTCATCATTAGTTTTCATTGTCCTCTTGCTAATTTTATCCATGGTCTTTTGTTGAACTACGTTGCCCCTATGCTTTCATGTAGGCAAGGTCAATAATTTGATCCACCCCAGGTTATTTTTCCATCATGCCTTTTTTCATTCATCATCGGTCTCCATTATCATCTTACCACTTTTATCCATGGTCGTTTATCAAATTATGAGGAATCTATGCTTTCACATAGGCAAGGCTAATATCTGATCGGCCCCAAAGCCCCTAGGTCTTTAGGTTGTGTCAGTCTTCTATCTTTTGTCTCATCTCTTGTGTCATGTTGTCAAGCTCTACCCTTATCTAGCTAGTTTTTCACAAACAAGATCCACTTGTATCATGAGATCCAATCAATTTTGAGCATCCTACATCATAAAGATCTTTTACTTTAGTATCCATCCTCTTTGGTCTCAATAGGATGTATCCTTCCTAATAGACCTCATCAACTCTTGATCCTGTGGCAAAGGATGTTTGAAATTGATTGTGATATTTTGATTCTTTTGACTTTTATTTATCATTTGAGATCCCTATCACACCTCATCATGGTCGCCTTGATCCATCATATCATGGTGTGCTGTGACTGGTAATCATAGGGGCATATCTTGATCTTTTGTTTGTTTGTGTCTTCTTGGTTGTCTTGCATAGTACCCACCAAGATTCCTATGATCTTATGTTATGCTGGAGCATCCTGTGTTCTTATGGTTGTCCCAATACCTAGCCTGACCAAAGTCATCATGACTTTGGGGTGTTGGGATGAAATCTCTATTTGTTTTGTTTGTTTTATGCTTTAGACACTAATCTTCCTTGGTCCTTCATACCTTGGTGTACCGTGTCTTGTGCTATAGAAAAAATCAATGCTCTTAAAGATGGAAAATTGCATTAGGATTGCATTTCATTCATCAATCTTTTCTCCTATCCATCCAATCTCTTATCATCATCTCTTCAATCTTCTTAGAATAATATTGATTGGTTATTCTAAGCATCTTTCCATCTCACATCTCAATCCCATCCTCATCTACTCAATCTAGCACAAATCATCTAATCAAATCCTTTTTCTTGTCCCCAGTCTTGTTACAAGCCCCGCTCCCATCCTCCTCCTCATCCAGATGTATCCTTCCCTCATCAACAACACTTTCATCCTCGTCTTCGAGATGTATTCTTCCCTATCATTTAGTGGTGCTTTGGGATGTATCCTTCCCTATCCTCGTGTTGTTTAAGGATCTCTCATTCACTCATTATCAACACTCCATCCATCATCAATCCCTTTTGGATTTTAGCTTGACTAGGGAAACATCACCTTTTGTCCTTAAATCCATTTGTGTTTCATCCATCTCCTATCACTTCTCATCCTCTCTTACCCATCACTTTGCATCATCAAACCCATCTACCATTTCATTGTTTCATCCATTTCGAGAGCACACCCGTGTTCTCTTGAACCCACATGTCCTCTCGAGGGGGAATCCTCAATCCCTACTCTTCATCTTCACCCCCATAATTTTCCTTCCTAGTCACTCCTTTGAATGACTAGGGCATATTTTCTGATCTAACCATCTTCTTTTGGGTTTTATGTTTTAATTTTCTTTGAAATGATGCTACTTAATAACACCATCTCAAAGAGGGGAAAAATGTAGACACCTAAATTTGGACACTTGCATTTGTTCAAATTTATCTATTTTCATCTAATTATCCTCTCATTCACATTAATTAAATAATATCATTATTCTTTAGTTAATACCCATAAATTCATCTAAACCCCTAAGATATTTAGTTAAATAATTAAATACCTTACCTCTTCCTCAAATAATTAAATAATTAATCCATTTATTTAATTCTCTTCATCTCACATCTTCCATCACTTTTCCTAATCCTAATTCACCTCCCAATCCCATCATTAGGGAGGTGCACATTCCTAATCCATGATTAGGATGTGTCACATCCTCCAAATTTTGCAAGTTGGCCCTTAATCTCTCTTAACCACTAACTATCCTCTAATTCCTCATTAACTAGTGTAATCAACCTACCAAAGAATTTTTAATTACTTTTATCTTTCCAAGGAATATTAAATTCCTTTTTCTCTTCCCCATGTGATCTTTGACTTGTCACATCAATCACATGTGGATAAATACTTACCCCTTCTGGAACCTTCTTTTATCATTCGATATTCCCCATCTTGTGAATTTTAAATTCACTTTTATACCCCCAATAACCTCTCTCCTTTCCATGCACATTAAAAAGGGATTTTTAATTCCTTTGGTCAACTCTCAATCTCAACCATTGATCTTACTTTCAATCTCAACCGTCCATATTTTTTAGGGCTTCTCTCCATAAAATGAAAGAAGTTTCTTTCATTCTCCAATTCATGCATTTCCATTCAACATATTCACAACTTCAACTCTCAAGATCTTGCATCTACCTTCATCCATCCTCCATTGTTGAAGCTTCAAGCTTTCATTGTATCCATTTTGTTCACTTTCTCACATACCCACATCTCTCATTTGAACCTTCATTTCATTGAGATCATTTTGCATCCACTTTTAGCACTCTTTACATCAAGGAGCACACAAAATCAACAATCCAAGGGCCAACCAAAGATCAACTTAAACAAAGGTAAAATCTTCTTTTCTTTATCTTTTCTTTTGTTTGTGTTAACATTTTCCCAATATTGAGGTGTCTTGTGTTGTTTCCTTTTGCATTCTAGTTATGTTTTTTCATTTTTAAGTAGGAAAAAAACTTGATCACACACACACACATATATATATACAAGCATATTATTTATATGGTAATATGATAATCAAGTAATCCATTTGACATAGAATGATCATGACCCAGTGTCTAATCCCACACATATGTATATACAAGCATAGTCATTTCCTCATGTATGTACCTTAGTGAGTATTTCTACTCACATATATGTGCATTTGCTAATGCTCTCATACATGGGTCTATGTATATGTATATATATTCCCATATACATGCTACGTTTAAAGTTTATATGAAATGACATAAAGGTAACCATTCAAAAAACCCAAAGAATCAACCTAAGCACATTCAACCCATTACCAAAAGGAAGGAATCAAAACTCAAATAGATAAACATCACCCAATAAAACATTAAGAAGTAACAAGAATCGCAAATGCAAACCCATCAACTAAGGATGACTTACCTATTATCCACAAACTAACTTAGTTTACTCAATCTAAGGTGGTATGTTTATACTTGGATAGTTATATTTGTTGGTTACCTGACCCAGATCTTCTCCCGAGTGATACATCCCCTCCCCATGGACAAATGGATACTTAACTATAACCACTAGCACATGCCTTGACAGTCAATTCTTCACAACAATAAGCAGTATATATAAAAATATTCAAAGTTAGAATAACAATAATTCAATAACCATCTATTCTAATTTATGCAGTATTTCACCATGAATAACATCAACTAAGATAGGAAACATATTGATAACAAGGTACAATAATCATCAATTCATCTCCAAAATTTAAATTACATTCACATTTACCCTATCTAGTAATGCTAAATAATAACTTCACAATTTGGGGTGTAACATGCTTCCTCCCTTGTGAATCATCGTCCCTAATGATCTATAGAATTTTAACATATAGTGAAAGTTATATAATAGTTTTACTTACTATTCTTGAAATACATTTAGATTTATAAAACATTCATCCTATGTAGCAATCTTGTCCTTCCTAGACCTTTCTTTGAGTGTCCTTAGTATAGCATAGGGAAATCTCATATGCCTTACACATTCTTACTCTTCCAAAGAGATTTATTACATATGCACATCCAATATATAATAGTAACTATACATAACACCTAACACATAGTAATAAAAAATAATTGGCACCTGAGTTTATCCTTGGTATAATCCAAAATAGAAAAGGAATAATGATGTATTGCACACTACACCATGGGTCCCATCCTTCCCTTCTAGTATTTTCACTTTTAGACAATTCATAAACCAAGTTCGTTCGTCACTTACACACATATTTTCCTTACCATAAGGTACTTGTTTTCTTGATTACTTGTCCATCTCAAGCATAACATTGCTCCTGGAAACCTATCAAATCTTGATATTGCTTCATACTTAAGCTTTGTATGAACAAATTTTCATTGATCACTTCGATCTACTACTTTTTGACATGCTATCAAGTTTATAGTTTACCCTATTTCTAAGCATATTTCAGCTTAATAGAGTTTCCAACATTTCATTTCATATAATGGTCCAAAATTCAATGTTAGAAGTTTATAAATCATTCAAGATTTAATCTACCATTTTTCGCTTATTTGACTATAATAATATATTGTACATTCTCTCAACTGAATGTTTCATAGTATGATCATGGTCTACACAACCGTATCATTATTTGCTAAAATTGAAATAACCTCTCAGGATTACTAAGCAACTACTTGCTAACAATATATTATTTAGGACCAAAATCATATAAGTCAAGTTTACAAAAAGCATTGTTTTGTTTGATGAGTTTATCCACTACAACATTATGTTAGTTCTACTAACATAGACAAATTGATTTGTCTTGTGCTCTACCATTTTCCTTCTAGAATCTCAACAGAGTATACATGTCCTACTGATGATGATATTTGGTCTTCATTTCCTACTATACTAGACATTATCTTGCAACAATCCATGCAACTTCTTACTCTATCTTTTCCGAGTTATAGTGGTTTCTCATTTGAAAATTCCTATTGTCATTCCAATGTCCTAACCCTGACATTAATTCTATTGTTTCATTCCAAAATCTTTCAAAATTTTGGGTACATAGGTTATTTTATATCCAATAATAGTCTATTCTTTGACTAAATGAAAACCTATTTTGATCTCACACTACCTTTTAATTTCCATGTAATAATGGTTATAATTTTTGCAGAGATAAATCCAATTTATCTCAAGACATTGATACCATGGATTTATTCCATCCTTAGGTTATTTTCAAAGATATAATTCATCTTTTCACTCAATCTAATTTTCCTAATATAAATTAGTACTAATTTCGAGTGTTAATCCCTGTTCAATCATGTTGATCCATAGAAGATATCAAATTTAATTGCATACCTAATTTATGAAACATGAACATTTGTTGTTAGCTCCATGGATTCTCTCAATCATATAGGAGAGTCTCAACTTCAATATATCCTTTTTGAGCACAAGTAACAATGCCACTGTTCTTCCTAATGAAATTTTTCGTCATTTCACAATAAATGCAAATTCTATGATGTCATGACTTAACAATAGATGCTTCCCTTTGAGTGTGTATCCATTTTAATATAAGAGTCACTCAAATAAAGTGAATATTATGACTTCCTTTCTAGAGTGTAAAGTAGATTCTTTAACTCATTAGGTATCCCACCTATGTTTCCACTCATAAAGAATTTCTTAAGCCTAAGTGATTTACTCATTCACATGGGTGAATCTCAATGTCAATGATCCTCCCAATTCTTTAGGATAGAGTCCTCAATTATTGACTACTCTGATGTTATAGGTTCCTCTATCCCTATATGCCCCAATCAAAACCAAATGTACAACTCAATCAAGTAAGCTATTCCCAACATAAATTTATAATGAGCAATCTAGTTCATAACCCAATTCAATAGGTTAAGTCTTATCCTAAGGTCTCTCTCTTTATTCGAATGAACTTCTTGTCCCAATTAGGTTATTCTAAACCTAGGGTTTCATTCAATAGTATGGTAGTGATCAAGTGATTGATCAAGTAAATACAATTGATGCATTTACATAGCATCATATCTACCTTATTTTCCATTCGATCTCTATGGATTATGGCTAAAGCTTTTCATCCTTAGGTCTATTAGCACAATAAGGTACAGTGTCAAGTTGCTTTACGACATGAATATTGTGATAGGTCGAATATATGCGTTAGAAAATGAGTAGCAAACTAAAGAGTGAAAATAAACACCAAAACAACTTACACCTCAAGACTAGCCTAAGTTGGAATCAACACAAGATAAAAACAACAAATGAAACTTTATACCTTGTGTCGAAACAATCCTTTGGTTGGCCCTTCGATCTTTGATGTGTATGCTCCTTGGATGGAAAGATATGCAAACTAGATGATGATGTGAGGATGGATAGAAATGGATGAAAGCATGAAAATGGCTAAGTGTAGATTGAGAAATAAAATTGCAAGAGTTTGGTTAGCAAAATGATCTCCCCTAAAATGAGAGAAGAGGGGGTATTTATAGAGATTTTGAAAATCTCTAGGGAAATGGATGGCCAAGATTGAGCCACCAATGATCAAGATGTAGGGCCAAGGTGAGTTGAGAACTCACAAGTCCTCACATCTTGACATGTGGCATGTGATATTGCCCTAAAAGGTGAAGTGGACATGAAGTGGAAGGATAGGACATGACATGGAGGGGGGTACAAAGTACCTTGGGATTGGACAATTTCTCCTCATAAAGGAGGTCCTTGTCCCCATGTGGGTGAGAGGACATGTGAGGAATTAAAAATTCATCAAATATTCTCATAGGGAGATGGGAAAGAATAAAGAATAAAGAGAGGACATGTGGGAAGAAGTGAAGGAATTAAAAATTCCTTTTGAGTGCATAGGGGGATTAAAAGTGAATTAAATATTCACATGGAGAAGTGGAGTGCCTTGCCCAAAAGGAGAAAGCCTTTAATAAGGTTGACTTAAGGACACATGCCATAAATGGGAAGGGGATTAGGTTGGACTAACCATATTATTAAGGTTGTGCAAGTACTTAATTAGATGGATTAATGACTAATTAGAAGCAAGTGGGAGATTATGGATGATGTGACCCTAATGAAGATTAGGGGTGTGCATATGTTAACCATAGTTAATTAGAGGAAGATGAAGGAGTTAAGATGGATTAGAGACCAACTTGCAAAAGTTGGAGGATGTGACAATAAGAGAGAAAAGAGGAATTAAAAAATGAATTTTAATTCCAAAAGGGGAATATGACTAAATTAAATCAAATGGTGTATTTATTTAATTTAAAGGAGGAAGAGGGGTAAAATATTTATTAAATTAAATACTTTATGAACCCTATGTAAGATGCAAGGTATTAATTAAACAAATAATTTAATTAATATTAACAGAGGGGATAAGCATCTAGATGAATAAGGAGACGTCTTTGATTATATGGAAGTGGTCAAATTAGATGTCTACATTTTTCCCCTCTTCGAAATACTATTAGGATAATAGGGTTTCGAAGAAAAAAAAAATGTAGATGACTTTATAGAAGAAGAGATCAGAAAAGAGATGCCCCAACATGGGGGAATGTGTGTGAGCTGCCCCAAATAGAGGGAATGCGGAGAAGATGCTCCAATCCAGTGAAAGTAGGCTTAGAGTGACGGGTTAGGAGAGGATGGTAGGGTATGCCCCTCGAGAAGGGGGACGAGGGAGGAAAAAGGGGTCCCAGTCAACTTCTCGAAAGTAAGGAGTGGTATATGTTGTTGGAAAGAGCACGAAAAAACAAGAAGAATGGTGTTTGAAAGGAGTCAATCAGGTTAACAATGCACGAATGGTGGCCCCGGGAAGAAAGAGGCTGGATGAATTAGTGGGAGGAATTTGTGGCAAAAAAAAAGAAAAAAAAGGACTTTAATTTGAAAAAAGAGGGAAAAGGTAATAAAAGGTAATTGGAGAATTACCTTTGCTCATTGTGACAACTGGCAAGTGTGGAGAAGGAGGAGAAGAAGAAGAGGAGGTGAGAGAGATTGGGAAAGATATCGGAGTACGATAGTGACATTATCCATTGAGTAGACGAGAGGTGGATATTCTTCACCCACCATGTCGTACCACGCCAGGTTAGTCCAAAATTTAACTTTTAATTTTGGGTCATTTATGCAAATGTTCTAGAAAAATGAAAACATGGGTTTTGTCCGGGAGGGTGAGAACAAAAATGGGTAGAAGGCAGATTTTAAGATTTTTTTAATTTTTTGGGAATTTGTGTGGGGGGGAACTGGGTGGCTAGATCCGCCGATGTGGAGGTGGACAGGTCCACCGACGCGGAGGTGGGTCCACTGCTGCGGGCGGATCCGCCACCGCAAGGGCAGGTCCACTACCGGGGGTAGGCCCGCCACTACAAGAGCGGGTCCTCTAACGGGGGGCGACCACTGAGGTCAAAGGGAGGGGGAGCAACAACAAGACGAGGGGAAAACAAAGGTCTGAATGGGAAACCTGAGAATGGCGAGGGAGAAAAAAAGAAAATGATGAAAATTTATTGTGTATATGCAAAAAATAATTATTTTGTGGGTGGAAGAGAGACAATCAGAGGTGTTGAGGAGATGCATAGCGAGGATGATAGGGGAGGATCACTAGAGACTAGCAGAGGCAAGACTACTACAATGCTAACATATCCAATGAGCAAGGCCCCTGGGGCCATGCTGACAGCATTGATAGAGCGGTGGGATTCGGCAACGTCGACTTTTCACCTACTGACAGGGGAGATGATGGTGACACTAGAGGATGTATGGTAGATCCTAAGGCTCTCAATGTTAGGGCTCCCGATTAGAGAGTGTTGGTCAGAGGATGAGGCACTGGATGAGTTGGTGCACATTGTTTTTGGTAGTGATGAGCTACCGGTGCAGCATGGTCAGTTGGATGTGGATAGGATGGTGGCGTGTAGGGTACCAGTACTATCATTGTACCTAGCAGGGTTGATTAGTGGTATACTGCTGCCTGACCGGAGTGGTCGGTTTCTTCACATGAGGATGGTCAAGGTGATTCATCAAATCATTGAGGACCAGGAGGGGCAGTTCGCGTGGGGGACTTGCATGTTAGCACAATTGTATTGAGACATGCACGTGATTTGTTACAGGAAATAGTTGAGTGTGACAAATGTCACACTATAGGTCTGGTCCTGGGAGCATATCCACATGACCAAGCTGATTATAGCGAGAGTTGGTGAGCATGATGATAGGGAGCCTGTAGTGTGGTGGTGGGGAGTGAAGGCAGGGGCTATACTGCGGTACCGAGAGATGTAGGAGGTAGACGTGTGGAGGAGACAGTTTGATGAGGTGCGGGCAGTGGATATAGTGTGGAGGCCATGCATGATGCGGTGATTCAGAGGGTGGTCGAGGGAGGAGGGGTTGCATAGTGGTTACTTCTTTACTCAATGTTACATGATTGGGAG
>VDFB02022650.1:103509-144656 GCA_007258455.2 Sequoia sempervirens | reverse complement strand
AAGAGTGGGATGCCGCTGAGCTAAGACTAGAGGCTTTATAGAGAGATAGAGATGCAGCGGTGGTGTGGGGATAGGCTACTCAGAGGGAGAGGGATGTTGCAGAGTTGCAGATGTAGACATTACAGGGTGTGAGGGATGCAGCACGAGCTCAGTTGCAAAAGGGGTTGGTTGAGGGGGAGGGCCAGGGACAGATGTTCAGGAGCTACACACACAGTTACAAGCATTGTAGGTGGAGAGGGATAGAGGCTCAGAGTAGATACGACAGTTGATACTAGCTCAAGAGGCCTAGGTATAGGAGCGGCGGGCTATCAATGTAGATTAGGATCAATATAGGCATGAGTGGAATGCCGCGAGACTGATAGCTGGGCAAAGGGATGAGTTCATGCAGTAGGCGAGCTATTGGAGGAGTGTATATGAGTAGGTTGTTCTAGATCCAGCACAACACACGGCATGCTACATCAGTCAGGCCCCACAGCCACCAGGGCCATCCCAGTCATTAGGGACATGCACCAGGGGTTTTAACGACTATCGGCAAACTCTGTCTCCATATGGCAGTTACCAGGGGACTGCCACCCATGAGTACTAGGGGACTCTAGTGCACAGAGGGCCAATACCTGACTCTCTGCAGAGATCAGATGTGGGCAGCTCACAGTAGAGTGGGTAGATGCAGGATATTGATTATTTTTGGCAGATACAAGATGGATGTTTTGTTCATGTCGCCAGAGGTCAGAGGTGATTGACATCTCTGGATTTTGTATCTTATTTGGCGATATATGATGCAGATGCATTGTATTATGATAGGATGTTTATTATTTTGATTATGCGAGGGCCTTTATTGACACTAGGCATGATATTTCTTTTATGCGGCTATATGGGATGATTTATGATGGGGTTTCATATATATACACATGTTTATATGGATGGATGATTTATGCTTTTTGATTATATTTTATGGATGCACATGTTCATGTGGATGGATGATTGATGTATGTTTCATGATTGTGATTTATGGATGCACATGTATGTCATTATGATTATGATGATGGATGTACAGTTGTTTATGAAAATGGATAATTGTGTATGTTTTATGATTTATGATTTATGGATGCACATGTTTATGCGGATGAGTGATTATGTAAATGCTTTTATGATTTATGAGTTATGGATGCACATGTGGATGGACAATTTATGTATGTTTTTATGATTTATGATTTATGGATGCACATGTTGATGGACGATTTATGCATGTTTTTATGATTTATGATTTATAGATGCACATGTGGATCGACGATTTATGCATGTTTTTATGATTTATGATTTATGGATGCACATGTTTATGTGGAATGTGAATGAAAGGTAAATGTTTATAATGCACTTAAGTGTCAATAAAGACTATTATGAGAATGCGGATAGGCAATAGGCATATGGAAGAGTGCATTTGCAAAAAAAAATGATTAATATCCTAAGAGGAAGAGGACTCAAGAGGAAGAAGAACGAGAGTACTTATACAACCGAAATCATAAGTCATGGCAATGATCATGATGGAAATGAAGGATGCATGCAAAGTGATGAAAATGTAATGAAAATGAGATTTTGCCATCCTAGGAGCATTGATTTTTACTATAGCGTTGGATACCAAGTACCTTGATATGGAAGATCAAGGCAAATGAGTATTCTATGCATAAAACAAACACAACAAACAAGAAGGTTATCCCAACATCCTGAGGTCGCGATGACCTTGGTCGAGCCCAGTGTTGAGATAACCAAAAACACAAAAAGTTGTCCCGACGTAACACAAGACCTTAGAGATCTTGGTGGGTCTTACGAGGGACAACTGAGAAGATAGCAGTCAAAACAAACGATCAAGGTATGCCCCCATGTCAGCAAGTCAATGTATGCCATGGTATGGTGGACTATGACGACCCTAACAAGTGATGGTAAGGAACCCCAAATGATAAAAAAATTCAAATGCATCAAGAGATCATAATCAAGACAACAGGTCCTTTGCCATAGGATCAAGGTGATGGATGGGATTGATGAGGTCTGCTAGGAAGGATTCATCCTGTTGGGACCAAAGATGGATGCTAAAATAGAATGACCTAGTTGATACAGGATGTTACCCAGGGACAAGATCTTGTAATCACGAGGGAATTTTGTTTATTAAGAACCGGTTAGATGTGGGTATAACCTGATGATGAAGCACAAAAGACTGACACAATCTACAAACCTAGGGGCTCGGGGGTTGATCATAGATTAGCCTTGCCTATGTGAAAACGTAGACACCTCGTAGTTCCAGAAAAGACCACAGATAAAGCGAAAAGAAGACAATGATGATCGATGATGATGGACAAATGCCCCAGGGGTGAATAAAATGATCAACCTTTCCTACGTGATAGCGTAGGGGCAACGCAGTTCGACTGACGAATGTGATAGGATGTGATCTAGGTGAAGACCGACACGATGGATGATGCTACATGATGACACAGACTAGTTGACAAAAGGAATGAACAATGTAAGCTCAAAGTGGTATATTGAAAAGCTCAGGATGGGGAATAGTTCAGATGGGTCGTCCAATGCTCGATCAATATATACCAAGCGGCCTAGGATGAGATGGGGAGGAGAATAGCGCGGATGAAAGTATAAAATAACCAGGATGTCCGATAGATAATGATTAAGCCCTCTATGGATGATGCCTACTACTAGGTTTTAACCATCCATACCTATCCAAGGTGCCACCAAGAGGTGGTTTTCACCATAGGACGAACTTATTTTTCTTTATTATTTTTAATTGATTTTCTAATTTTTTTTAAAATTTTTTTTTACTTTTTCAACTTGGTGGGGTTACCAAGTATATTTAGGTGTAGAACTTCTTCAGATGCATGATATTGATGGGTTCATCAAGGGGTTCTCCTTGAAGAGTAGTCAACCTGTATGCCCTAGATCCATATTTAGCGGATATGATATAGGGTCCCAACCAATTTGCCTCAAATTTTTCTTTCTTGTCTCGGTCTTGCTGAGTGCACTGGTTCTCCTTAAGAACAAGCTCGCCCACCTAGAATTGTCGAGGATGAACCTTCTTATTGTAATTACGTTTGAGGTGATTTTGGTATGCTTGCAGATGATCATAGGCTTTTATTCTTCGTTCATCCAGTAATTCCAACTGTGCAAGCTGTGCAACTTGAGCATCTTCTTCACTGATAAGATTCTTCAGAGAAATCCTCAATGATGGAAGTTCAACTTCGATTGGAAAGATGACTTCAGCACCATACACTAAAGAGTAGGGGGCGGCGCCTGTCGGGGTGTGGATGGATGTGCGATATGCCCAGAGGGCAGGATGAATATGGAGGTGCCAATCTCATCCAGTGTTATTGACAACCTTTTTGAGGATACAGATAAGGGTTTTGTTGGTTGCTTCTACCTGACCATTACCCTAGGGGTAATAAGGTGTTGACCAACAGTGTTGGATATGGAAGGTGTCGCAGAGGTGTTTCATGGCTTGGTTTTTGAAGGGTTTTCCGTTATCAAAGAGGATGGTGGACGAGATACCATATCTATAGAGAATATGGTAAAGGATGAATTTAGAAATCTGAGTACTGGTGATTTGTGAAAGGGGCATTGCCTCCACCCACTTGGTGAAGTACTCAGTGGTGGTAATTATCAATGTATGGCCATCGAATGATGGCGGGTAAATCTTGCCAATCAAGTTGAAACCCCATTGAGAAAATGGCCATGGTGCCAGCAGGGGTTGAAGATCTTGTGCTGGGGTGTGAATCAAATCTGCATGTTGTTGGCATGGAAGACACTTATTCACAAACTCACAAGCATCGTGTTCCAATGTAGGCCAGTAATACCCAGCTCGTAGGATCCTTTTGGCCAGAGCCATACCATTTGAATGGGCTCCAAAAACACCACCATGTACTTCTGTTAGTGTAGAATGGGCTTCGGTCTCATTCAGACATCTAAGGAGGATTCCATCATACCCATGATGATAAAGCGTATCACTGACGATGATGTATCTGGAAGAGCGATGAACAAAGGATTTGCATTGATTACGTGTAAGATCTGGGGGTATAATATTATCATGGAGGTAGGTGTAGATGTCTTGGTACCATGGGGAAGTGGGACCCATAATCTCACACACCATATTAGTCTCAGGGATATCATATGCTGGGATTAAAAGTTGTTCCACAAGGAACTTACATTCTGTGTGGTCTTTAGGCATGTCAAGCAGGGAACCAATAGTGGCCATTGCATCAGCTGCTTTGTTTCATACCCTAGGAATTTGTTCAAACTGTATAGAGGTGAAATATTTCTTGAAATCATCCACCATGCGCTTGTAGGGTAATAGCTTATCATCCTTGGTTAGGAACTCATCATTAACTTGTCTAATGACTAGCAAAGAATCACTAAAGACTTTCAAATGAGTTATGTGCCACTGCTTTGCAATTCTGAGGCCGGTGAGGAGAGCTTCGTATTCTGCCATATTGTTGGTACATGGGAATGCTATCTTGAATGACTTTGGAATGTAGTCACCTTGAGGGGTAACTAATAAAATTCTTGCCCCCGATCCATTATGTGTATATGATCCATCAAAATACAGTGTCCACATGGGAGTCTCATCAACGGAGAAGACTTCTTCATCAGGGAATTATGTGATCAAAGGATGAGTATCAACTAAAGGAGCTTCTGCTAACTGATCTATGATTATCTATCCTTTAATAGCCTTGCGGTCCACATATTCTATGTCGAATTCACTTAGGAGCATGACCCACTTGGCCATGCGGCTACTCAGAGTGATTCTAGATAACAAATACTTCAATGAATCAATTTTGACAATTAATTTAACTGGATGGCTGAGCATGTAATGTCAGAATTTTGTGTGCCAAGATGAGTGCAAGGTAGGCTTTTCCATGGGGGAGTAGTTTAATTCGTAGCTGACCAATGTCCAACTGATGTAGTAGATCGCCCTCTCTTTCGATGATTCATCATGTTGCACCAACAATGCCCCCAATGCAACTCAAGTGGCAGAGATGTAAAGTAGGAGGGGTTTTCCCGGAATAGGTGGTAAGTAAGTAAGTGCATCACTCTCCAAGATCGTATGGATGAGCTAAATATTCTTTAATTTTATCAAACCCATCTAATACCTGTTCCATCGGCGGTGGAATCCTTCTTCGGCGATGAGTGAACAACAGCTAATTCTACATAGTCGGGTCAACGTACGGATGGACTGCATCTTCCCCTGGAGGCTTCTTAACTGCTTCAGATTGCATGGAGGTGGCATGTCTAGGATAGCCTTTACCTTGGCAGGATCAACCTCAATGCCCCTGCGAGAGACTATGAAACCCAACAACTTCCCTGACATGACCCCAAAGACACACTTTTTTGGATTTAGTCAAGAACTTGTAACCGGCCAAATATCTTTTCAGATGTATGTGATGTTCGCTTCGCGGTTCTACTTCCTAATAAGGTAATCGAATCCTCCATGATGAGGGGTCATGGAAGATGACCTGCCATTTCCCTTTGATATGTTGCCCCTGCATTTTTGAGACCAAAGGCATAACATTGTAACAAAAAGTGGCCCAAGGTGTTGTGAAGGTGGTCTTGTGTTGGTCTTCAGGTGCGATTCGAATCTGATTATAACCAGAGAAGCCATCCATAAGTGATAGCATCTCGTGTCCTGCTGTGAGGTCAATCAACATGTCAATGTTAGGCGAGGGAAATCATCTTTGGGCTTTGTTATCCCTAAGTCCCAAGCATCAATGTTCCATTTTATTTTGGCAACCGGTACTATATTGGAGATCCACTCAGAGTAGTCAATTGGTCTAATAAAACCTGCCTCTAGTAACTTCTCCAATTCCTTCTTGACTAATAATGCGACCTGCGGATGCATCTTGGGGAGCTTTTGTTTGACAGGCTTGGCGTCTGGGTGAATGTCTAAGTGATGAACCACTAAGGCGGGGTCTAAGCCTGGCATGTCTGAGTATGACCAAGCAAAGCTAATGATTCCCTCTTGGAGTAGCTGCATGATGACTAGATACTCTTGCTCTGAGAGTGACGTAGCTACATAGGTGATTTTAGGATTTTCAGTAGTACCTAGATTAACTTCTTGAGTTTCTTCAATCAGAATCAGAGGATCTAGTAGATAACCGAGTTTCCATAAGGGGACTCATCTTCCAAAGACCCTTCAAGGTTTTCATCATCAGATTCCTATTTTTACTTCCCTTTTTCAAGGTCGTGAAGCGCCTCAGGGAGGTTTTCACTACATGACCACTTTTTACTTTTCTTATTCTTATTTTTGCGACTAGAGTGTTCATCCTCCCTCAATCCCATAAGGTTGACATACGTATCCATAGACATACTGACAGGTGTGCTATTACGAAGGTCCCAATCAATAAGCTCAGGGTGACAAAGGGATAGGCTAATAGTGTATGGATAAGCATTCAAACATGGATGATAGGTCGGCGTGATCGCATGTCATCATATGCAATATATGATGGATTCCTCCTCGTATGTCTTCCAATGAGCCATTGTCCACACTATTGATATTCTTACATACCCAATGCCCATATTTTTTGGTAATTGTGATGTATCAATGGGTTGCAACCACCCTTGCTCTTCTTTACCTAGGCCCCTACCTTGATAGCTATCTTTTTCCACGAACTTTGTTGGCCAGGAGTACTTTTCTTGAAAATATTCCTTTAGAGGAGTTTCTGGTTCAGGCTCTTCTTGGTAGACCCATTGGCTTATGTCTTCTTCTGGTGCATCTATCTTGACACTTGGGGATCTGAAAGTGGTGGTAGGGATATTTTTACCACTGAAGGTGACAGTCATGTCTTCCTTTGGAGTAGCATGCGAAGGTTGACCATACTCATGTGGTGATGGTGGCAAGGTTGCTACATTAAGAGTAGTATGCATTTCGTATTCACCACACCCTTTGTCAATGATCTGGACTTTGGTGACCATAGGATCAGCAGCGAAGATGGAGGGGTTATCGCGATGGAGAGTGGATTAGCAGATGATGACTAGGATGCCCCCATTTCAACCCTAGGGACAATAATGTAAATGGGAAATTACCCTCTAAAGCATGAATATTCAAATGGTTGGGGCATAAATGGTGACTTCCTGTTGTTGACCGGAATTTTAAAGTAATAGATATGTGGAGGGAACAAGTGGAGCCACGAGGAGGAGGAGATTATATGGCAAGTCCAGATCAAGGACATGACAGGTAATGTATTGAACCATAGGTCCCACCTAGATAGGGAGATTGATAATCCCTTCTGAATTCCTTTCTGCATTATCATAGGCCTTGATTGTGATGATCTGATTACTTAATCTTCTTGAGTATACCCCACCTGTTTTATGAATTTTAGAGTACACAAATTGAGGGCAGAGCCATTATCTACCAAGACCTTTTTATTTTATGGTGAGCAACCACGACTTCGATATGTAAGGGGCGATTATGATTGACATCGATGTTTGGCATATCATTTTGGCTGAAGTGCAGTTGATGAGACAAAAGCTAGGTGTCCTACCAAAGCTTGAATGGTAGGATCAATGTCATTAGGTACATGGGTTTCCTATAGGGCTCTGTTGAGGATTTCTTGATGTACAGGGGAAGACTTAAGTAAATCCAAAATGGAGATATGTGCAGGGGTCTTTCCTAAGTGATCAAGGATGTTGTACTAAGAGCTATAGGAGTTGATTGGGTGAGTGCGGGGGCCACATGGATAGTGATGCGGGCTCGTCGTGTAGTAACAACACATTGAGAGTCTTTGGCTTTGACATGTATCATGGATACACAAGGTTCTACCTACTCAATGTAATGAATAATACCCTCGTAATTGAAGGGTACATTCTTATAGCTCACGTTATTTGTGCTGTTGTTTTGAGGATTACTATTGGAGGTGCTCAGGCCTGATTATGGTTTGGAAAGGTGTTTTGATATATCTGTAATTGAGCATTGGATGACAGAGCTTGATTGGGGTCAACCTTGATATCACCTCAATCTATGAGATCTTGGACATAGTTTTTCAGACCTTGACACTTATTCAAGGAGTGTCCTTTGATTTTATGGACTCGCAATATTCATTTTCCCTAAACCATGTGGGCTTAGGTTTGGATTCGTCGAGTGGCTTGGTGATAGGGTACGTGATCAGATAGTTGATCTATAACAACTTATTGAAGATGACGCTCAGAGGTTCTCCTAGTTGAGCATACTGGCGTTTAGTGTTCCCTTGGTTATTTTGATTGGACTATTGGGAGGACAGGGTGTCCCTTGCAGTACAGATATGGCTTTAGGTATGGATTGTTGTTGTTTTTGGGATATGTTAGCCACGTGGACATGTTTAGTATCAATAACACCATCATTTACTTCATTTTTGGTCTTGTTCCAAAAATGTGGCTTATCGTTGAATGAACTTTCCTTATCTTGATTATATATTTTGATGTGCCCCTTGGCAACAAGGGCATGCTCAAGGATGGGTCCCTTCTCTACTACCTCTGTGAAAGTGGTGACACAATGTAATCTAAAGTTATGAGCCATTTCGGTATGAGAGTTCTCCATGAAGAGGGTGACCATGTCCTTTTCTTTCAAAGGGGTTTTCATTCGGCTTGCTAGGGCATGCCACCTTTGGAGGTAGTTAGTAAAGGTTTCCCCTTCATGTTGCTTTTCTTTGAGGAGGTCCAAGGTATCAGTGTCTTTCTCCAAATTGAAGGAGAAGTAGGAGACAAATTTCTTTGATAGGTCTGCAAAAGATTTTATGGATCCCTTTTCAAGGGTCATGAACCACCCGAGGGCGTTGCTTGCCAGACTCTGAGGGAACAGGCGCAAGAGATAGTTGACATTGTGGATAACTTCTTGACACTGGGAGTAAAACTCCTACAAGTGGGCCTTAGGATCTTTGTTCCCCTTATATGACATCTCAAAATGTTTGGGGAAGGGAATCAATGAGATGGAGGGATCAAATGGATATGGGCATATATCTTCAAACTTGAATGATTGTTTGCCAGTCCCTGCTTGAAGATCTTTCAGAGCGGCTTTGATTTCTAGTATGTTTGGATTGGCTGGTGTGTTGGATGGGTATTTATGGTAGGATGATTGTGGATTCTGAGATGACGCTTGGGGATGGTTGTATGGATACTGAGGAGGCAGTATCCCCTATTGATATGCCAAGGGACTTTGTTGATAAAGAGGTTGTTGTTGTGAGGCGGGATATGGATCAATTGGGTAGTTATGGGTGGTGTACTGTTGGGAAGTATGGAGAAGGTGTTGTTGATTAGTTTGTGGATATTGGGGGTGTTTATGTGACTATTGCAAGGCCACATAGGATGGTTGTTGTTGATATTGTTGCTGGTTATAATAATTGTAATGATGGGGTGGTTGTTGATGCATTGTTGGTGGCTGTGGTGGGCGAGATGGGATGTTATGTGGTGGTTGCACTTGCGGGCATAAGATGGATGCAAGGAATGGAGATATAGTCAAGGCTGAAGGCCGAGGTTGATTTCCTTGCGGTTGATGCAGTGGTGGTTGTGTTGAGAATAAAGGATTGACCAATGGTTGTTGTTGAGGTCGACGGCTGAGATGTTTTGCGAGGGGGGGTGTTGAGTACTAGTGGGAGCATAGGATTGGGATGTATTTTGTAGAGGGATGTTGGATTGGGGAGGTTGTTGGGGTATGAATGATGATGGTGGAGGATTCATATCCCCAAGAGGTGGAGGCAAGGTAGCGAAAGGGCTGCCCCCAGTATTGACAGGAGGCAGATTTGCGGGGGGTGGTGCTGGTAGCATTAGAGGTTGCAATTGTGAGATGTTTTGGGGCATGCCGTAAGCGAAAGGGTCATTGGGGTCAGTGGTTTTGGGTGTCCCTGTGACTGAGATGATGGGATGCGTGGGATTTCCAACGGGATACAAAACAACATTGCCGAATTCAGGTTGATGCCAACCTTCTATGGAAGGAACATTGGGGACATATGAGCTACTTGGGATGTCATGTGAACCTTGGGGTATATTAGATGTGGAGGTGCCATACTTGGATAAGTTGACATCTGATGGTAGCTTGACACCTTTGTCAATCAAGTGAGCCAAGATTTCCTCGCCATGTTTTTCAAGAAGGCGTTCTGTCATTTGTGCATTAACAGGGTTACTAAAGTGTTCCTCGAATGTGAGCTTAGATTGATTAGCCATGTTTTCCTCCCCAGGTGGTGACATCTTTTGACCATCCACATTGGATTGTGATGAGGTACCATTGTGAGGATCATGAGGGATGTTAGCACCATAGTTAGGATCTGATAAAACATTCATTGTGTTGTTGGGATCTTGAGGGTTGTTTGATTGGGCATTCTGGGCTTGTTGGTCGGCCATTTTCTTTGCCTGTGATCAAGTCTGAATGAACATGCAAGATGATGAGATGGATCAAGATATTAGAAATACCTGAATGATGAAAGATTGATTCGATTCGATGGGAGATTAGCTGATGATGATCGGTCAGACCAACGTGGATTGATTTGATGAAATTGGATTGGGTTGATTGGTAGACACTGGATTAAAATAGATTTTGGATTTTGATCTGGATAGATTTGATGATGTGGGGTTTGGATCAATCTGATGATTAGGATTGCTTGATGATAAATATGATGAAGATTGAAATCCACAACCGAGTTTAAGAAGGATCCTTGGTAACACTAGGTATTGATTGACGGGTGGATGTATGATAACGGCACTAAATCCAACTTGAGATAGAAGCAGATTGATTAGGTCGGAAAGGATGACTAACTTAAGATGGATAGAAATCCTAAGTTAGTTGCGATGATTATGATTAGGGATGAATACCTAGGTCAACTCAGATGACTACTCCAACGGGGCTTATATGGAATAGTAGAGATCAGAGATGAAAGCGGATTTGGGATGGATGGGGAGCGTCTCAGGACAGATGAATGACTCTTAGAACAAGTAAAAGAGTGCTCAGAATAAATGACTCTCTAAACGAGGGGATGAAGACTCAGAACGGACATTCAGATGTTCATTTAGGATGTTGAATGGTTGTATTGATGTTCAAAACAGAGAGACAAGGGATGCCAAGTGATAATATAGGTTGGCCAAAGGTCAGGTCCGCCACAGCATAAGGTCAGGTCCACCACAACATTGGGTCAGGTCCACCACAACATAAGGTTAGGTCCGCCATAGCATGTGGTCAGGTCTACCACATCATAAGGTCAGGTCCACCACAACATAAGGTCAGGGCCACCATAGCATAAGGTCAGGTCTGCGACAACATGTGGTCAGGTCTGCCATAGCATAAGGTCAGGTCCACCACAACATGTGGTCAGGTCCATCAAAGGATAAGGTTAGGTCCACCAAAGGATAAGTTTTAAGCTTGATTTTTTTGGTGGAAAAGTAAGGCAAAGGACCCAAAATACAGCAAACATGAAAAGGATTTGGCCAAATTGATAATGACTAGTTTTGCACAAGAAGAACAATTCAAGCGGTACAACCCTAAGATTAGTAGAAATGGGTATGACCAGAGTTTCTACTCTAGGATGAACATGGTTGCTAAAGTTCCCTCCCGACCTCCACACCCGTCACGTGAGTCCCAAGCAAGTGAACACCCAACCCATTACCTGGCGTGGTGTTCGAGAACCTTGAGATACTGAGGCTCGGACCAACTCTTCACGTCATCCGGCCTTCACCAGGGTACAATGTGGTTGGATTGAGGGTACAACTTTCCGCTCTCCCTTATATACTTGCCGGTGTAGTTTGGAATGAATCCTTGGGGTAATGAAATCCCCAAGCAGGTCCCACTAAGAAAATGGAAATAGGGTGACTCAAAGGACTTGGAAAGCTACGATTTCTCATCACCCAGGATCGCCAAATGGTGCAAGGGGATTGGATACGTCAAATAGCCTTCCACAAGCATGCCAAATAAGGTTTGTTGACCCCTCTAATTCAACTATGTGCCTAATTTGCAAAGACAATTTGGTAAAAACTTGAAATTTCACCTTGAGGAGGTGGTCTGCGAGGCAGACCGGGTCCACCATCCGAAGAGTGGTCCCTTCACGAGAAGGTCGAGGTCCACCCTTGGGGCGGTCAGTGCATACTAGAAGGTTAGAGTGCGCCACTTGGGAGGATTGGAGTGCGCCATCGAGGAAGGTTAGGAGTCATCACGAGGAGGTCGGTCATACACCCAGGAAGGTTAGATGCAGCCACTTACTGTAACTGAACCACAAAATGCAAAAATAGCAAATGTGAAAGGGGCCCATTTTAATGGAGTCCCATAGAATCTATTTCTAGAAATGTGATAGGTCGAATATATGCATTAGAAAATGAGCAGCAAACTAAACAGTGCAAATAAACACCAAAACAACCTACACCTCAAGATTAGCCTAAGTTGGAATCAACACAAAATAAAAACAACAAATGAAACTTTATACCTTGTGTCGAATCGATCCTTTGGTTGGCCTTTCGATCTTTGATGTGTATGCTCCTTGGATGGCAAGATATTCAAACTAGATGATGATGTGAGGATGGATAGAAATGGATGAAAGCATAAAAATGGCTAAGTGTAGATTGAGAAATAAAATTTGAAGAGTTTGGCTAGCAAAATGATCTCCCCTAAAATGAGAGAAAAGAGGGGGTATTTATAGAGATTTTGGAAATCTCTAGGGGAAATGGATGGCCAAAATTGAGCCACCAATGATCAAGATATAGGGCCAAGGTGAGTTGAGAACTCATAAGCCCTCACATCTTGACATGTGGCATGTGATATTGCCCTAAAAGGTGAAGTGGACATGAAGTGGAAGGATAGGACATGACATGGAGGGGGGTACAAAGTACCTTGGGATTGGACAAGATCTTCTCATAAAGGAGGTCCTTGTCCCCATGTGGGTGAGAGAACATGTGAGGAATTAAAAATTCCTCAAATATTATCATGGGGAGATGGGAAAGAATAAAGAATAAAGAGAGGACATGTGGGAAGAAGTGAAGGAATTAAAAATTCCTTTTGAGTGCATAGGGGGGTTAAAAGTGAATTAAAAATTCACATGGGGAAGTGGAGTGCCTTGCCCAAAAGGAGAAAGCCTTTAATAAGGTTGACTTAAGGACACATGCCATAAATGGGAAGGGGATTAGGTTGGACTAACCATATGATTAAGGTTGTGCAAGTACTTAATTAGATGGACTAATGACTAATTAGAAGCAAGTGGGAGATTATGGAGGATGTGACCCTAATGATGATTAGGGGTGCACATATGTTAACCATAGTTAATTAGAGGAAGATGAAGGAGTTAAGATGGACTAGAGACCAACTTGCAAAAGTTGGAGGATGTGACAATGAGAGAGAAAAGAGGAATTAAAAAATGAATTTTAATTCCAAAAGGGGAATATGACTAAATTAAATAAAATGGTGTATTTATTTAATTTAGAGGAGGAAGAGGGGTAAAGTATTTATTAAATTAAATACTTTATGAACCCTATGTAAGATGCAAGGTATTAATTAAACAAATGATTTAATTAATATTAACAGAGGGGATAAGCATTTGGATGAATAAGGAGACATCTTTGATCATATGGAAGTGGTCAAATTAGATGTCTACAGATATATTTCATAATATGTAGTATTACTACTTATGTATACAAATAACATCGTTATCTAATTTCCCCATATAAGGTATATAGGAATGTAGAGAAACTTTCTTCCAATCATGAGTAATCTAGATACTCCCTTTCCAATCCCATAGGCAATGATCTTCCTTATAATGTTCAAATTATCTACCTATCCTTTTCTAGGGCATCAATAAATATAAGGTATTGGATGATAATAGGTCATAACCCTTGACCTTTCCATTTATCTCACTCCAAAAATATCAATACCTTTCCTTATGGTCATAAAATGTATGACTTAATTGACATTATGACTTGCAAAGAATTCATTTAGTGCTTCCAACTACGAAAATAACCATGTTTCCCATTGGATGGTGTACTTAACCTGAGTCAATCCACTCTCTTCCTTCCTCCCTTAGTGTTTCCACAACTTTCGATCTATTCAAAGTTGAATTTCAAGCAACACTTGCTCCTTTTGAAAGGATTTGTCATTCCTTGTTGTTGGCTTTCCATTTCCTTTACCTTGCCTCATGGCATACCTTGAATATATTATTTCCCCAAGATAGATTCATCATGGTTTTCCAACATTTGAATCATCCAATAGGAGATCTAATGAATAATCAGAAAATTAATAAGTTAAGATGAACTCTATTCTCCAATTCTCTTTCCAATTATCCTTTTTGGTGGAGGATTATCCATACTTACAAATCCTCTTTTCTTGATGTACTCTTTCAACTTAGAGTGTTGTTTTCCTTGCAACTTCTATTGTTTTGTTAGTGTAATTAATATTTAATTACGCATTTTAAGTTTACTTAGGCATTATTTATTTCCTAGGTTATAGGATCTTATCTTTATCTTTCGAGCTATCTTGTTGCTCAAGATAAGATTAGGTATTCTCATCTTTGCTTTTATAAAGCAAATAATCTCTTGTAATTAATTGTCTTTTCGAATATATCAAAATTGCATGTTTTTATGCAATCTCTGCTTTTTCGTTTTCTTCTTCTGTGGAAGGAATATTTTAGGTTTGCAATCAGATCTTGGCTATTCTAACATGGTATCAGAGCCTCGATTCGCAGCCCCTTCTCAGCATTTTTGGAGGATTTCGTTGCAGAGCTCGTTCGGAGTCCCTCGAGGGTTTCAATCCTTGAGTACATTTATGCAGCATCTTGGATCAGATCGGGGTTTTCCGTTGGATTCAGAGCGCTGGAAAAAGTCAGAAATGGCTTTCGTTTTATTCATTTTCATCACCGATTGCCAGATCTGCGAGGGTTGTAAGATCGGTGATTTATCTGTTAGATCTGGGGGTCGCCTGATTTTCGGAGCACTTTGGGCCCAAACGGACCTCGCCGTTGGATTCGCAGCGCCCAAAAACCCCCATTTTCATATAAAGCATGTCCGATTTGGACACTGTCGACCGGAGAAGCAAATTTTTTTTACCCGAGGGCCGTACGGCCCCCAGGCACTGTTCCCGAGGCACAGATTTCGAAAAAAAATCAGAAAAATATTAAAAAAATCAAAAACATGGAGGAAGTCACGGCACGCTGGATTCCCGAATGGGTTGGAGCCGCGGCGGCTGCCGAGGCGGCCACTGGGGCGACATGGGTGCACCACCGCCGCCGGTGACCTCCCCCTGCAGCGCCACCCGCTTCGCATCAGCCCCCAAGGGCTTATCGCTGCCAGCCTACGGTCGTATTGGGGACCGGTAGTCTCCGGAGCAGCCCCTGTCGGCCTCTTAGCCCCTGCCGATGGTCACAGATGTGACCAAGAGCTCCGCCGAAGGACCCAGCTGCCAGCCCCCTGGTCCACCCAGGCGACCAGGGGCTTTAATTTTTTAGCCCCTGAGGGCTGCAGAAGGGCATATTGGGCAGTTTTTGAGCAGTTTCGCGGAAACAAGCATAATTTTCACATACGGTGTCATTTTTTTGCAAACGAGATATCGACGGAAAACTGTTTCCGAGCTCTACGCATTGGTGCTGGTGATATTTTCTAGTTTTTCATTTTTGATGTTTTTTTCTGTCTCGGAAGTCAGATATTGTCATTTTCACTCCGCGACCCATATCTTTTGACTCGCTTATCTGATTTTCGCAATTTTTGCGGCGTTGGAAAGCTTGTTTCGGCCTCTATGTAGATCTGAGGTCATTTCCAGAAAATGTGTAACTTTTTTTAGGCATGCATTCATTTTTGTTTCGTGCTCTAGGTTTGCATTTTCACATATGTTTCTGTAGTTTTGCATTATCTCCTTATGCAATCATTGGGTATTGTAATAAACGAACTGATATAAAGTTCCATTAAGGGGGGTTCTTGCATCCATATTTCATTTTGTTTTGATGGCAACTCATATGGGTTATCTGGTCTCTTAGTTTCTTTTGGCCACATTTCTTGTCTTGCTTGACACATGTCGGATTCATTGGTTCACACTTCAGATTGAGAGCCTATGGTTAATGATCCACATTGGATCCATCTCAATTTGAGGGCCATTTTTTTTGTGGTTATTGTTCTAGAGTCTATTTTTGGTACTCCTTCCCATGGAAGAGTTTCAGTCACAGTTTGGCATCGGCATCGAGATACATGGTTTCCAGATTTTGTCATCATTATGGGTTCATCTTTTTCATCTACTGTTGCTTATAGATTCCAGGGTTGTTCCAGTATGTGAGTTTTAGGTGTTAAGCGCCAGTTAATTGTTGCTTTATCGCGAAGTTCCTTGAGTCAATCCCGGTATTTCTCATCAGGTTTGATGAGTATCTGAAGAATATTTCCTTTCTTGCCTATATCAAGTTCTAGTGTTACTCTCTGAAGGTTCTTCCGGTGATTCTTAGTAGGATTATCTCAGCGAGGGGTTTCTCTCTCTTTGCATTTGTACATGAGTACGTCGAGGCCTTGTTGGCCGGGACTCATATTTTATATCTTTTCTTCTCCCTAAGTTGCACTTATGGGGGTGTTAGATGTAATTAATATTTAATTACACTTGCATAAGTTAGGCATTATTTATTTCTAGGTTATAGGATCTTATCTTTATCTTCGAGCTATCGCTCAAGATAGATTAGGTTTAGAGCATCTTTGCTTTTATAAACAAATAATCTCTTATGAATTAATTGTCCTTTTGAATATATCAAATTGCATGTTTTTATCACAGTCTCTATTTTTGTTTCTCTTAAATGGAAGGTAATTTTGGAGTTCGCAATTAGATCTTGAAAATTCTAACATGGTATCAGAGCCTCGATTCGCAGCCCCTTCTCAGCATTTTTGGAGGATTTCGTTGCAGAGCTCGTTCGGAGTCCCTCGAGGGTTTCAATCCTTGAGTACATTTATGCAGCATCTTGGATCAGATCGGGGTTTTCCGTTGGATTCAGAGCGCTGGAAAAAGTCAGAAATGGCTTTCGTTTTATTCATTTTCATCACCGATTGCCAGATCTGCGAGGGTTGTAAGATCGGTGATTTATCTGTTAGATCTGGGGGTTGCCTGATTTTCGGAGCACTTTGGGCCCAAACGGACATCGCCGTTGGATTCGCAGCGCCCAAAAACCCCCATTTTCATATAAAGCATGTCCGATTTGGACACTGTCGACCGGAGAAGCAAAAAAATTTTACCCGAGGGCCGTACGGCCCCCTGGCACTGTTCTCGAGGCACAGATTTCAAGAAAATTTCAAAAAATTCATTAAAAAATCAAAAATAAGGAGGAAGTCTGGCGCCGCCCGTTCAAATGGGTTGGGCCACCGGGCGGCCACCAGGCGGCCGTCGGTGCACCACCGCGCCGGTGGCCCCCCTGCAGCGCCACCCGCTTCGCATCAGCCCCCAAGGGCTTATCGCTGCCAGCCTACGGTCGTATTGGGGACCGGGAGTCTCCGGAGCAGCCCCTGTCGGCCTCTTAGCCCCTGCCGATGGTCACAGATGTGACCAAGAGCTCCGCCGAAGGACCCAGCTGCCAGCCCCCTGGTCCGCCCAGGCGACCAGGGGCTTTAATTTTTTAGCCCCTGAGGGCTGCAGAAGGGCATATTGGGCAGTTTTTGAGCAGTTTCGCGGAAACAAGCATAATTTTCACATACGGTGTCGTTTTTTTGCAAACGAGATATCGACGGAAAACTGTTTCCGAGCTCTACGCATTGGTGCTGGTGATATTTTCTGGTTTTTCATTTTTGATGCTTTTTTCTGTCTCGGAAGTCGGATATTGTCATTTTCACTCCGAGACCCATATCTTTTGACTCGCTTATCCGATTTTCGCGATTTTTGCGGCGTTGGAAAGCTTGTTTCGGCCTCTATGCAGATCTGAGGTCATTTCCAGAAAATGTGTAACTTTTTTTAGGCATGCATTCATTTTTGTTTCGTGCTCTAGGTTTGCATTTTCACATATGTTTCTGTAGTTTTGCATTATCTCCTTATGCAATCATTGGGTATTGTAATAAACGAACTGATATAAAGTTCCATTAAGGGGGGTTCTTGCATCCATATTTCATTTTGTTTTGATGGCAACTCGTATGGGTTATCTGGTCCCTTAGTTTCTTTTGGCCACATTTCTTGTCTTGCTTGACACATGTCAGATTCATTGGTTCACACTTCAGATTGAGAGCCTATGGTTAATGATCCACATTGGATCCATCTCAATTTGAGGGCCATTTTTTTGTGGTTATTGTTCCAGAGTCTATTTTTGGTACTCCTTCCCATGGAAGAGTTTCAGTCACAGTTTGGCATCGACATCGAGATACATGGTTTCCATATTTTGTCATCATTATGGGTTCATCTTTTTCATCTATTGTTGCTTACAGATTCCAGGGTTGATCCAGTATGTGAGTTTTTGAGTGTTCCGTGGCATCGGTCTTCTGTTGCTTTATCATGATTCCTTGAGTCAATCGGTGACTCTCATCAGTTTTCATAGTATCTGAAGGATATTTCCTTTCTTGCCTATATCAAGTTCAGTGTTACTCTCTGAGAGTTCTTCGGTGATTCTTAGGTAGTTCATCTCCGAGGGGTTTCTCTCTCTTTGCATTTGTACATGAGAACGTCAGGCCTTGTTATGGGACTCATATTTGCATAATAAATTTCTTCTCTAAGTTGCACTTATGGGGGGGTGTTAGTGTAATTAATATTTAATTACGCTTGCATAAGTTTACTTAGGCATTATTTATTTCCTAGGTTATAGGATCTTATCTTTATCTTTCGAGCTATCTTGTTGCTCAAGATAAGATTAGGTATTCTCATCTTTGCTTTTATAAAGCAAATAATCTCTTGTAATTAATTGTCCTTTTCGAATATATCAAATTGCATGATTTTATGCAATCTCTGCTTTTTCGTTTTCCTCTTTGTGGAAGGTAATTTTCAGGTTTGCAATTAGATCTTGGCAATTCTACAGTTTGACATATAGTGCCATATTGTATTCCATTTCCTTTTGGAACCTTTAAGAAAATGTTGACTTTCAAAAACATGTTGATGAGTTCATTTTATACTCCAACTTATTATGTTCTAACCTCCAATCAAACCTTTTTGACTTACCACTTTAGGTTTCTTTCCCATATTCACGTTTTCAAGGGGCTTTATTCCAATGCTTGGAATCTTATTCTCTTCTAACCTTTAGAGATACCAAAGTTGTTTGGTATCTTTTTCACATCTTAATTATAACTCCAATAATCTAATTGATTTTGGTCAATGGAACCTTGTCCCCTTTGTTGATTACTTTGTTTCTCACCATTCTTGTCTTTTCTCTTTTCCTAGATACTAACTCTTTCTTTGAAAGATCCTATCTTTACAAAAGAATTATATTTATGTCAAGAGTTCTCCTACCCTTTTGGATATCTCCTTCATTGACTTCTTTCTTTGATCTAATTTATGCTGACATTGCATACACATAGATTTGTAGTGTTTTCACTAAATCAAAAAGTTCTCAACTCTTTTCAATTGTAGGTTGATACAATTAAGTAGTTACCTGTTTTCTTCTCATTCCCTTAGAGTCATATAACTATTTTGTAGGATAAGATTAATATAGTTCATTCTCCCTATCCTTCCTACACAACTTGATTGCATAATCTTCCGCAATCCTAGGTAATTTCTTAAGTTGTTGGGTTAGGAATTCCCAACTCAAGGGATGAATCTTAACTAGTTCCAATTACTCAAATTCCTAGAAATTATCATCTTCCTTTTCACTTCCCTAAGTTCTTTCTCTTGTTGTTGTCGCACAATAAATTTTCAATGATTATATTTTGATAAGGTTTACACATTGTTACATAATCAACTCATAGGTTTTAGTGCAGAACTTGGTAACTTTGATACCACATGTAAAGTGCCAACCCTTTAGTAAAGTAAAAGTTTCTTAATTTTAAACCAAAAACTAAAGGTAATGAGTAATAAATCCATTGCAATAAATCTTTTCTTTCTTTTATTGAAAATATACAAACAAGATGACATATCATATTATAATAAAGATTCCACTTTCATTACAATAACTTCACAAGTACATGCAACAAGAATACCTACCTTTACAAATGTACCTCCAATGAGCTTTAGAACAAATAGCTATAAGATGGTATAGGATCTTCCCTTTCAAATCTTGGTTCTTTTGTTGCTTGCTATGGAGGAGAAGCATCACTCAGGTGCTTTTCCGTCAACCATTGACTCATAATACAATCCCCTGCATATCTATCATTCGATAGATGGCCCTTCCCTTCGATGAAGAGATTGGTAGAGTAACTGGTAATGAAAACCAACTAAGAATAGTATTGTGTCCTACATAACTATAACCTTGTAATCCCACAATCTCAAACTAGTATTTAATACGAGATCACAGTGAATGAATAGTGTAGTCTTAAGCATCACACAACCTAAGTGGAGTCTCGTACATTGCACTACTTTTATCAAAGAGTTTTAATTAAGTAAATAAATTAGAGTCTTCTATTACATACACTACTCAAGGTCAATTTTACTTAAGGCTATCTTAAGCTATGCATAGGTATATCCTCGAATGGATAGTTGGTCATCTCAGATAATGTATCACCATATAATATACTTGGTATTAACCTACTTAACTAGCAAGTATGCAAGCTAGGTATATCATTCAATGGATAGTCCATCAACCTAGATAGCCTATCTTCAAAACAATCTACTTACATATAAGTCTAATAAATCGTCTCCCATACTGGATGACCTCTCCTAGGGGTAAACACAAGCTTTCCTAGTTAAATAAATAACTTAGATAAGTGTATCATATGTGTTGTACATGTTCAATCAAACTTAGTATATAATACCACTGACAAACATCCATCTCCTACTATTGAGTAAATACAAACACATTGCATCCCATGTTCAAACATGTCTATTATAATTAAATACCTATGTCTAGCAATTCCTTCGACACATCTAGTATAATTGACTACTTGTGTCAAGAAATCTCTCCAATCCTCTAGACTACTTAAAAACACATTATAGAAGTAGCCTAAAAGCTTCAATTCTCTTATTTAAGACACTATCAAATACTTCTATTGCATGTATAGAAAAGACATTTTAGGAAATACAAAAATAACATCAATTCAAAATATATAGCAAGAAGAATATCCCATGCCTATTATCACTTATCCTAGGTATCGATGAAATTGTAGCCTTCTCCAAATAGTAGCTTAACTTACTTCAGCTTTCCAAATCAATTCACACTTCCTCTCTTGTTGTCAGCACTCTCCTCTCAAAAATTGACAATTCTTTCTCACAAATTCCACTCCTTTCTCATAAATATAACAAAGAAAATAGATTGGTCTAACTCAAAAGAATTTAATAGATAATGACTTATTCCTTTGGTAGAATACACCTTTCTCAAAGGTAATATTGAACCCTTAGAAATGTGATTACTGGCTGCAATAATGTTCATTCAGAAATGTAAACACTATCTGTAAACTATGGTCACTCAGATTTGTGAATACATGCTACATATATTGTTCAATCAGTAATTGAAAACTGAACATAAAGGAATGCACAATATGTTACACATATGGTGTATAAGGCAATCTCAAAGAAAAATTACTAAAAGCTAATGAAGAATGGTGAATGAGTGTCAAATAAGGAGAGTTGGGAAACTATTTATAGTGATCCCAACCTCCATCATTTCCTACAGTCACGACATGTGAATTGAAATCACTTCCATTTGAAACATTCAAACCAGGAGATGGTTCCAATTCCATTCCATACTTAGAAAATAATAGGGTGAGACGACCTCCATTTCTTCCAACATCATGAAGAGTAATTCCCAAAAGCACATTGAGAAATTTACAATCATCACCTATAGAATGTGTTGATAGAGGTGGCGCCACACTCAGAAAATGGCGGGTTTATCATACAATAGAGAAAAATTTATTTGTAATTCATGAAACATAGCTTATGTCAACTATCTTTCAGGCTGAGTCGACAAAGTTTTACTGTGTTGGATTTATTCTTGCCTTAGATTTTGACTTGGCAAAAGATTTAAACACCTTTGTCATTTTATTCTCACATTTCACTTACAAGTGTGATGCAGAATTTAATTTGATTCACAAAGTTGAAATGATAAATATTCAATTGATTAGGAAATAATTTTATTTCTAAAGTTGTATGATTAATACTTAATCAATTAGGAAATAATTTTATTTCCAAAGTTGAGACTATACAAATTATATATTTTATTATATATATATTTAGAGTGCATAAATAATACACATATATATTTTAAACACCATTATATAACATACATGTGTATTAATTTTACTATTATATATATATCCCATTTACATATATATCATGAGCCAGTCAACATACATCCGATATATATATGTAAATTCGTAAGGCAATAATAATAATATTAATATCCACATAATAAAGAATGTATATCTTTTATTATCTTATAGCCAAATAATAATATGTGCATATTTTTATACACATATATGTATATTATGTATACATATGTACACTTCTCCAATAATAATTAATTCTTGCAAGTGTAAGTGTATCTATGCATATATATATATATAAACATATTCATTAAATGGTAATATGATAATCAAGTAATACATTTGACATAGAATGATCATGACCTAGTGTCTAATCCCACACATATGTATATACAATAATATTCATTTCCTCATGTATGTACCTCAATGAGTATTTCTACTCACATATATGTGTATTTGCTAATGCTCTCATGCATGGGTCTATGTATATGTATATATATATTCCCATAGACATGCTACGTTTAATGTTTATATGAAAATACGTAAAGGTAACCATTCACAAAATCCAATGACTCAACCTAAGCACATTCAACTCATTGCCAAAATGAAGGACTCAAAACTAAAATAGACAAACATCACCCAATACAACATGAAAAAGTAACAAGATTCTGAAATGCAGACCAATCAACTAAGGATGATTTACCTATTATCCACAAACTGACTCAACTCACTCACTCTAAGGTGGTATGTTTATGCTTAGATAGTTATATTTACCGATTACCTAACCAAGATCTTCTCTCGAGTGATACTTCCCCTCCCCTCGAAGAAATGGACATTTACTTGTAACCACTAGTACATGCCTTGGCAATCAATTGTTCACAACAATAAGTAGTATATATAAACATCTTCAAAGTTATAATAACAATAATTCAATAACCGTTTATTCTCATTTATGCAGTATTTCACCATGAATAACATCAACTGATATAACATCCATATTGATAACAAGGTACAAGCATCATTAATTAGTCTCCAGAATTCATATTACATTCATATTTACCTTGTCTAGTAATGGTAAATTTAGTAACTTCATAATTTGGGGCATAACACCAAGGATGAGAAACTGATGCCCTACAAGTACATGGAAGATAGTTTCAAACTATAATTTGATAAAATTACCTTTAAGCATATATTGAGAATCCAAAAAAAAAGTAGTTGATGCAATGAATACAATTGGATCTCTCTTGGACATTCCCAACAATGCATCACAATATGAATTCTTCGTAGAAGAACCGCTGATTCCTATGTTTGATGTCCCCAAAATTGAACTTGTTTGTGAACTTTTTGGTCTTGAATCTCCTTGGTATAAAGACATTTACTGTTATTTGCATGAAAAAACTATCCCTCCTAGATTCTCTCAACCAACGTAAAACCTTTATTCGACAAGTATCCAAATATGCCATCATTGGAGATACCCTTTACTACCGTAGCCTAGATAGTACCCTCCTTCAGTGTCTCATCTCAAATGAAGCACAAATAGCCATACAAGAGGTACACCACGATATATGTGGAGCTCACTTTGCTAGTTTGACCTTAGCTAAAAAGCTCATGAGAACAAGATACTATTTGCCTACAATGGAATGTGATGCCTATCATTTTGTTAAGAAATGTCACAATTGTTAGATTCATGGAGATCTTATACACACACACCACCTCAGGTACTACAACTGCTTACTTCGTCGTGACCATTTTCTCAATGGGGACTCGATCTCATAGGAAAGATCCATCCCACCTCCACTAATGGATATAAGTTTATCCTTGTTTCTACTGAATACTTTACAAAATGGATCGAAGCTATCCCAATGACTTATATTACTCGAAAGGAGATAGCCAAGTTCATTTTGAATTATATCATTTTCCACTATGGAATCCCACAGTCCATCATTACAGATAATGGTCTTCCTTTTAATAATTATGATTTCCATGAGCTTTGTGATAAATTTCATATCCAACATCACTTTGCCACCCCATATTACCCCGAAGGTAATGGCTAAACTAGTGCAGGAGCACCTAGGAAAGAGGAAACACTAATCATCAGCTAGGAAGTCTACTATGAAGTTTTATTTTGCAATGTACCTGAGGGTCATGTTGACCATCTAGATTGAATTAGAGGTTTATGAATATGTCTTTTTCTTTAGTGATCATTAGGTTAAGGAATGGAGAGGGATAATGAGTTACAAACTCAATTTTACTTAGTTTTCTAATTTTTTGCAAAAGTTGAAAAACACAGCGCATTTTACAACTTTGCCATCTTTATCACTTACATGACTGACCAAAGGAGATTAACTATTTTTGTAACCTATTTAAGGTATGCCTTGACCTAAGAGTTGGTTGGTTGCATTGGTATTGTAGTGAAGCTTTGTGAAGTTGAAGAAAAATAGTGGTTTTAGAGTGAATTTCTAATCTTGTTCCAAAATAGAGCTTTAATGGTTTGAATATGTTATTATTTCTTGCGTAGGATGTAAGGTAATGATAGATTAAGCCCTGTGTGGTATCCATTTAGCTTTCTAGTTTTGTTTCAAGCATTTTAGTAGATAGTTGTTTCTTTGCATTTGCTATTTTATTAAGTTTGTCAATAGAAAATAGAGGATTAGGACACATTCCCACTATACATAACATACAACTTCTTGGGAATTGTGTCTAGTCTCCATGTCTATAAATAGGTTAGGGTTAAGATTCTATAGGAGTCAAGGTATTATGGAGAAAGTCTTTTCCTAGGCGAGCTTGATAGTGCCTGGCTAGGAAAGACAGCTAGTGCTATGCACTTGGTTTGCAGGGGTGACCTTCCCCTGTCAAGGCACGGTGTGGAGAGGTAGATAAAATCCTTACAAAGAATTTACATGAAGGAGGAGGCTTCATCAGACCTTTTGGAGGTTGAAACAAGCTGATAGGTTGTTGTGTAGTCAGGAAATGGCTTAAAAGCCCTAAAATTGCTAAAATGTGGGTTACGCCTATGTACAGACAATGAAGGTCCAAGATCCAAAAAATATTTGAGAGGTGGGCATATGGAATAGGAAACCCTAGGAAAGATCCTACATTCTTTGGGAAACTTTCAAGGTCTGACCTGTTTTCTCGAAGTTAGAGACCTAATTGGGCTCTATGGCTTGTATCCCTTTTCAACCCTAAATGAGGGTTTGTTGAAAGCGATGTGAAAGTGGAGTATGGTGAACCTACAAGAACCCTAGGATGATGGTGTGAATCTATTGGAGACACCTCTACACCCCTGCAAAGAGCTTATTGAGTGATGAGGTTAGATTAGCCTTTAAGGTAGATTAAGGGCTAAGGGAGAGTTGGAGGTAGTGCACCAAGTTTGACTTGGTTGTTTGAATGGAGATGGTAGTGGGGTTGGCCAGGAGAACTAGGGGTACCTAAACATGTGAAGGGGCCTATAGGTCAAGGTGGTGAAGAAGAACACCAAGGAGGTCTTGCAAGCAAGACCTAGAGTAGGGAACTGTGATTGTTTCCTTCAACCCTCTACCCCATCAGATTGGTATCAAAGCAAGCAAAGGATTTGGGATTGAGCATTATATGTCTGAGATTGAGTCTAGTGATTCTACCATCATGGTGAAAAATGAATAATTGGACAAGATGGTTGAAGAGAAGCAGGAAGACAATAGGCTATTGAGGGAAAGAATAGCCCAAATTGAGCAAGTAGTGAGGAGCATGCAATTTGAAGGAAGGGTACCAAAGGAAGAAGAGGTTGCAGAGGAATACAAGACCCCTGAACCTGACCCTGTTATGAAAGAAGAGCCTTTCTTGAAGGCATACCACTGTTTAGTGGAAAAGTGGAAGCTAATTTAGTTATTGATTGGATAGAGGGAATGTAAAACAATTTTTAATGTGATGGAGTCACTGAAGCACATAAGCTAAAGGTGGCCAAATCAAGACTAAGAGGTTCTTCCTTGACATGGTGGAAGTTCATTTAGACAGAGAGGGAAAAAGAAGTCAAGCAGCCTATATCTACTTGGAAGGGAATAGTTGCCAAGGTAAGAGAAGCATACATGCTAGATGACTATGATATTAAGTTACACAAGAAAAGACAGAGCTTGAGGAAAAGGGACCAAGATGTGAACACTTATACTAAAGAGTTTCAAAAACTTTGTATGAGGTCTAATGTGACAGAGGATGAAAGTCTTAAGGTGGCTAGATACCTTAACGGATTGAAGTGGAACATCCAAGAGGAGATGACTCTTATAAGTCCTAAAATAGTACACCGATGTTACCAATTAGCTATTAATATTGAGGAAAGAAGCAAGAGGAAACAAGACCAGGATTTTAAGGGCAGAGGAAAAGGAAGAGATCAAAGAGGACATAAAGGTGGATACCAAGGTAGAGGGACTGAGCAAAGAAATCAGGGAGAGTCAAAACTTACTGAGCATGGGAGTGAAACAACTTCTAAGGGAGGTTATGGAAGAGGTAGAGGACCTCAAGGAGGTTCAAATAGAGGAAGAGGAGTAGGCAAAAGTAGTTCATACTTTGCCAATATGAAATGCTATAACTGTGGTCAAGTAGGTCATCCAGCCTATAGGTTCCTGAAGAAAGCATCTTCATCAAATATTGAGAAGAGGGTGACATATGCACAAGAGGACACCATGAGTGTCAAATCACCATAGGTTAGTCACATTGAATCAGAAGTGGGGGAGAATCTGATGTTTAGTAGGGTTTTGATCAGACAACCGGTCAAGGAAGAGCCAAAATAGAGAAGAGCCTTATTTAGAGTGAGATGCAAAATACTTGGGAAAGTATGTAAGGTCATTGTGGATTCAGGTTCAATTGATAACATCATCTCTAAGGAGGCAGTAAAGAAGCTGAAATTATAGAAAGTACCCCACACCAATCCCTACAAGGTGACATGGTTGAATAAAGGACAAAGTGTTCTTGTCAATGAGCAGACAACGATGGAGTTATCCATTGGAGGATACAAAGACAAGTTGGTTTGTGATGTTTTACCCATGTATGCATGCCATCTTCTATTGGGAAGACCATGGCAGTATGACATAAGTGTCATGTATGATGGAAAAGAGAACACCATTTCTTTCAAGAAGGATGGGAAGACATTTAATTTGCAGTCACTGTCAGAAGAGGAAGAAGGATAGTCAAAGACCCCTAGTGTCTTGTTTAATAGTTGCAAAGAGTTCATTAACAACCTACATGAAGGAGGTGAAGGATATGTGGTTATGTTGCAACCTAAAGAAGAGAACAAGGCTGAGAAAATAGTCATACCCAGAGCAGTCCAAAAGTTGCTTGAGAAGTATAAGGACATAGTGAGTGATGGAACACCAGCAACCTTACCACCACAAAGATCCATTAGTCATCAAATTGACTTCATACTAGGAGATTCTTTACCAAACAAAGCAGCTTATAAGCTTACACCAGATCAAAACCTAGAGGTAGCTAGACAAGTGCAGGAGTTATTGGATCAAGGCTTGATTAGGAAGAGCATCAGTCCATGTGCAGTACCAGTGGTCTTAGCAACAAAGAAAGGTGGTAAGTGGAGACTTTGCACTGATTCTAGAGCTATAAACAGAATTACAATCAGATATAGGTTCCCTATCCCTAGGATTGAAGATTTAATGGATTGTCTTGGAGGAGCTCAGTACTTTACCAAGTTGGATCTCAAGAGTGGATACCATCATATCATAATCAAGGATGGAGATGAGTGGAAGACAACTTTTAAGAAAAATGATGGGTTGTATGAGTGGAGAGTTATGCCATTTGGCCTCTCTAATGCCCCTAGCACATTCATGAGACTCATGAATGAAGTGCTTAAAGAATTTACAGGGATATTTGTGGTAGTGTATCTTGATGATATACTCATCTTTAGTAAGATAGCAGAAGAACACCCAAAGCATGTGGAGATGGTCCTTAGAAGATTGCAAGAAGAGAAGTTAGCCATCAATCTAGAGAAATGTGAGTTCTTCAAATAGGAGCTTGTGTATTTGGGGTTTGTAGTATCCCGAGGATCATTGAAGATGGATCCAAGCAAGGTGGAAGCCATCCTAAACTGGCCTACACCAACCACAGGGATTGAGGTAAGAAGTTTCCATGGTTTGGCTCAATTTTATAGAAAATTCATAAGGAACTTTAGTGGTATCTGTGCACCGATCCTAGATACAATCAAAGGTGGTTTAAAGACTAAGTTTAAGTGGACTCAAGAAGTTGAGAAAGGTTTTGAGAAACTAAAACAAGAAGTGGCAACTCAACCTATTTTCTTATTGCCTAGTTTTGATAAGTTGTTTACAGTGGAATGTGATGCTAGTGGAGTTGTAGCAGGAGTGAGTCCCAAGCCGCTAGCTGCGTGCCTATAGCATTTTAGTGAAAACATCAACGAAGCCAAGACAAAGTACTCACCCATGACCCAGAACCCAGACAGTTTAGCATAGTCAATTTTTAGGAAGTGGAGGAATTACCTTCTACCCAAAGAGTTTGTAGTCTTTACTGACAATCAGGCACTTAGCTATATCAACACTCAAGAGAAGTTGATTAATAGGCATTTGAAATGGATGGAATACATCCAAGATTTTACTTTCACCATCAAGCACAAGAAGGGACAGTTGAACAAGGTGAAGATGCACTAAGTAGAATATTACCATAAAGGCAAGAGGTATAGACTGCTATAATAATAGAGAGTTTCAAGGATCTGGCAGGAAGATGAAGACTTCTGCAGGCTTACATGGTATGTACTACTCTTGAGACCATTTCTACACAATACCGAGTATACTGAAAAGTGGATTGTTATTCAAGGGAAATCACTTGTAAAAATCAAAGGTCTAAGGGAGAGAAAATCTTATCCAAGAGAAGCAAAAATGGTAGTCTTAGTGGTCATTTCTAAGATGTCAACAAGACAATGGAACTAGTGCAGTTTTAATATTACCCAAGTTTCCAAGGGATGTCGAGGTATGTGGAACAAGGGGTTTGTATGAAATCCAAAGGGGGAGCTTAGCAATGCAGGTTTGTATCAACTCACCCATTCCCAATAGACCATGGGAGGTAAGTTATAATGGATTTTGGTTGTAGGACTCCCTAAGACTAAGACAAGGTTTGATAGTGTCTATGTGGTGGTAGATAGATTCAACAAGATGAGTCACTTTATCCCTTGCAAGACCACACGTGATGCTAGCTACATTGCTCACCTTTTCTTCAAGGAAATTGTAAGGATCCATGGATTGCCTTTGAGCATTGTATCGGACAGGGATGTGAAGTTCATGAGTCATTTTTGGAAGACTCTATGGAGTAGATTAGGTACCAACCTATCTTTTGGATCATCTTACCATCCTCAGACCGATGGGAAAATAGAGGTGGTTAATAGGGTGTTAGGTAACCTTCTAAGATGCCTAACCAAAGAGTATGGACATACATGGGACTTGGTCATATCACAGCCTGAGTATGCATAGAATGACAGTGTGAACAGGACTACAAGGAAGAGTCCTTTTGAAATAGTGTATGGAATGCACCCAAGAGGTGTGTGTGAGCTCAGGGATCTTGGAGCTATGGAGCATAGGAGTGGACATGCAGAGGACTTCACTCAGACCATGAAAGAGATTCAGGAGCAGGTAAAGAAGACAGTCACCGAAGCTACACAAAAGTTGAAGGATAAGGTAGATTTGTCAAGAAAAGATTTGCAATTTGTAGTAGGAGATTATGTCATGGTTCACCTCAACAAATCCAGGTTGCAGAAGGGAACATCAACCAAATTGCAGATGAAAAGAGTAGGACCATGCAAGGTGTTAGCCAAGTATGGGAGAAATGCATACAAGGTGGAGTTACCTGCAGATTTAGGGATTTCACCAATGTTCAATGTTACAGCTGATTTGATCATATATAAGGGATCAATCAATGACTTAGATCAGAATAGTAGAGAGATCTTAAAGGATGTAAGCAACATATCAGAATAGTAGAGAGATCTTAAAGTATGTAAGCAACATAGCCTTACCTACTCTAGACAAGCTACAAGCAGAGAGAATCTTGGAGTCAAGAGTGAAGAAATCTACAAGGCATCAGGTGTATATGGAGCATCTTATCAAATGGAAGAACAAACATGAATCTGAGGCTACTTGGGTAGATGAAGCTGAGTTCAAGAAGCAGGGCATTGATGAATCACTGATCTCTCCTCACATTCCTTAGTGTTTGTGCAGAGGGGTAGAATGGTGCAGGAGCACCTAGGAAAGAGGAAACACTAATCATCAGCTAGGAAGTCTAGTATGAAGTTTTGTTTTGCAATGTACCTGAGGGTCATGTTGACCATCTAGATTGAATTAGAGGTTTATGAATATGTCTTATTCTGTAGTGATCAGTAGGTTAAGGAGTGGAGAGGGAGAATGAGTTACAAACTCATTTTTACTTAGTTTTCTAATTTTTGGCAAAAGTTGAAAAACACAATGCGTTTTACAACTTTGCCATCTTTATCAGTTACATGACCAACCAAAGGAGCTTAACTGTTTTTTTAACCTATTTAAGGTATGCCTCGACCTGAGAGTTGGTTGGTTGCATTGGTATTGTAGTGAAGCTTTGTGAAGTTGAAGAAAAACAGTGGTTTTAGAGTGAATTTCTGATTTTGTTCCAAAATAGAGCTTTAATGGTTTGAATATGTTATTGTTCCTAGCGTAGGATTCAGGGTACTAATAGATTAAGCCCTGTGTGGTAGCCATTTAGCTTTCTAGTTCTGTTTCAAGCATTTTAGTAGATAGTTGTTTCTTTGCATTTGTTGTTTTGTTAAGTTTGTCAATAGGAAATGGAGGTTTAGGACACATTCCCACTGTACATAACATACAACCTCTTGGGAATTGTGCCTAGGCTCCATGTCTGTAAATAGGTTAGGGTTAGGAGTCTGTAGGAGTCAAGGGATTATGGAGAAAGTCTTTTCCTAGGCGAGCTTGATAGTGCCCGGCTAGGAAAGACAGCTAGTGCTAAGCACTTGGTTTGCAAGGGTGACCTTTCCCTGTCAAGGCACGGTGTGGAGAGGAAGATAAAATCCTTGCAAAGACTTGACAGAAGGAGGAGGCTTCATCAAACCTTTTGGAGGTTGAAACAAGCTGACAGGTTGCTGTGCAGTCAGGAAATGGCTTAAAAAGCCCTAAAATTGCTAAAATGTGGGTTACACCTATGTACGGACAGTGAAGGTCCAAGATCCCAAAAATATTTGAGAGGTAGGAATATGGACCAGGAAACCCTAGGAAAGATCCTACGTTCTTTGGGAAACTTTCAAGGTCTAACCTATTTTCTCGGAGTTAGAGACCTAATTGGGGCTCTAGGCTTGTAGCCCTTTTCAACCCTAAATGAGGGTTTGATGAAAGCGATGTGAAAGTGGAGTATGGTGAACCTACAAGAACCCTAGGAGGATGATGTGAAGCTATTGGAGACACCTCTACACCCCTGCAAAGAACTTACTGAGTGATTAGGTTAGATTAACTTTTAAGGTAGATTAAGGGCTAAGAGGGAGTTGGAGGCAATGCACCAAGTTTGACTTGGTTGTTTGAATGGTGATGGTAGTGGGGTTGTCCAGGAGAACCAGGGGTACCTAAACATGTGAAGGGGCCTATAGGTCAAAGTGGTGAAGAAGAACACCAAGGGGGTCTTGTAAGCAAGACCTAGAGCAGGGAACTGTGATTGTTTCCTTCAACCCCCAACCCCATCAATAAGATTGCTGATTTTTTAATATGTTATGATCAAAGGAGGATTTTAGAATTCTTTAGTCTAGGGAATGCTTCCTAAAGACGTGGGACATGATTCACATCTAGTGCAGGATGATTTAGATATTAGTAGTTAATGTGGTTTATCATCTTTGATTGATATGCCCCAGTATAGGATTGATTAATGTACTGAGACTTGATGATGTACCGAGAGTTGATGTATACACTGATTCAGTTGAGACATTATGATTTCTGCCATTTTGTTGACGTATCTCTCCATGTTTGGATATCATTGTACACTTGACATTGTGATTTTGAGGTTATATGGTATGCGGTGATGATGATGATCTATGTGACTATGATGTTCATATGATGATGATCATGATGATTTTGATGGATGCATTTGATTTCTATGTTGTGATGATGATGATATCATGTGCTATGGATGCATTTAATTTCTATGTTATGATGATGATTATGATATGATTATTGATGGATGCATTTTTATTTCTCTGTTATGATGCAATGCGATATTCTATATGATGATGATATGATATGTTATGGATATAAATGATGAAGCAACTGATGTGTTATGAGTCTAGGATGTTTTTATGACTGATGCCTATATGATGCATGTGATGGATCCTATTATTCCAATGAAATGTGATGCATTTTATGTTTTTGTTCTTTTCTAATGCAAATAAATGATGCAATGGATGAGTAAATGATGTATGAAATGATCACATGATGATGCATATTTTTGTTGATGTTTGTGTGATGTTTATATGTGATGATGATCATGATGATTATGATGATTATGCAATGATGATGCTTATGTGATGATTTATTTGTGGGATGTATGCAATGATGATATGATAATGCATGGTTGATGAGTTAATCTGATTTTATGGATGATGTTTTATGCTATGTGAGATGGATGTGATTATGACATGTGATCTTTATATCCAATTAGTCCTTTATCAGTCTTGGATTTGAGTAATAAATATTTTATCTTCACTATTGGTTTTAAATGTTGATAACAAGGGCATTATATCCTTGTTAATCAACCATGCTTTTCAATAGCTTTTTCTTCTTGTAAATCTTACTCTATTGGAATGTCCTTCAATCTTCTTAATGGACCAATTTCTTAATCCATTAATAATGAATGATATGATTATGATCATGCAAGAGAGATGGAATGCACTTCTTTTTGTGTTTTCTGATGCAAATATAATGATGTGATGCATGGATGGATGAATGATGTGATAATGTTTTCCAATGTATGCAAATGATGATGCAACTGATATGTAACTAAATGAGAATGTTGTATAAATGATAATAATGCAAGTGGTGTGTAATTATATGAAAATGATGTGTTTTCGGCAATGTCAAGTGTACTCAATCCCTTAATGCAAGAGATAACATCATTGTTGCAACTTTGGAAATCCCATAAATACAGATGCAAACTAACATGGATGCAATCTACTCTAACCATGTAGATCTCATATGCAAAAGTTGTCATTCGTAATAGCCAATTTTTCATGCTTTTTATTATCATTGGGCCTTTAAAATGTTGAAAGTGAGTACAAGCATCAATGGTATATTCAAACCTTGATAACCTAAGTACTACTTCCATGATGTTTGATAGTGCAAGTTAACACAAGCATCTAAGTATAATTAAACTGAGATGACCTAAGCATTGCTTGCGTAAACAAACAAGAGGTAATCCTTTTTCTATGCAAACTCAAAATGTCATCAGTGATACTTTGTAGCACACATCTCGTGACAATTTGCATAGTAATAATGATCAACTCACAGACAATAGACAAAGAAAAATCATACCCTTTCCTAGCTCCTCTAGTTTGATACATCATCGAGGGGCTCTAGAGATATGATAACAAAAATCCAAGTACAACAATTGAACATTTGTGTTTAATGTGATAAACCCATGAGTTAGAAAGAAAATCATCCATTTGGAGTTCACTTTTGATTTGTTTTGGATGTTTTGATTTGGGTGTTCAATGCATTTCTATTTGTGTGATTGATGTTCAACATTGAGTTGCACTATGATCACTGTTTTGGGTTGTGTTGTACTACTATTGTTTGTCCATTGGTTTAAGCCCAAAGTTTATTTTCCCCCAGTTAGATCAAGATTTTTCCCCCAATCCAGGGTGAGACACGACTGTGATGACCAAAACCTAACCTAAATACCTATCCTAGGGGCCTCGGGGGCTGATCAACATATTAGCCTTGCCTATGTTGTACACGTAGAGACCACGTAGTTCGACTGACAACCCGACCAATTTTTACAAGATGAAGACATGAACGTGAAAATGCCAGTTTATTATGACGAACTCCTAGAAGACTGACCTAAATGTCTCGAGGGACGATCAAAGATGAACCTTGCCTATGTTCAAAGCTTAGAGATGACGTAGTTCAATAAGATGACTATGTTTTTGTCTTTTTGGCTTTTTGACCTGTTTTTGAATTTTCAATTTTATGAATGTTTTTGGATTTTTTATTTTATGAATGTTTTTGGATTTTTGAATTTATGATTTTTTTTGGATTTTCAATTTTTAGACCTCAAGAGTGTACACAAATCCAATCCAATGCAAGACATGCCCCCAGTGTGATGCGATAGGTCAAACTAATTTTTAGAATGGATTGAGTAGTACTAGGGGAGATCATGACACAAACACTAGATCAAGCTATGATGCAGACATGGATGCATGACAAACGTAGATATGGAAGTGTGATGGAGGAATGATGTAGAGCAAGTCACATAGCCCAAGATGGATGGAGAGTTCTTATTTTACACAAGGTGCTATTTTCCAGGTTTTCACCAATGTATTTTTCCCAAAGCTTCACCAAAGTGGTTTTCACTAGAGGACGATTTTTTTTCTTTACTGTTTTCAATCCTTTTTTATTTTTTTTAGATTTTTTCATTTTTTTTAGGACATTTTATGATGTATTAGAAAAAATAGGTGTAGAACTTCTTGAGATGTAGGCTATTGAGGGGTTCATCAAACAAACCCCCTTATGGTGTGGACAACTGATATGATATTGATCCAAAGGTTGAGACAATGACAAAGGGACCTAGCCAGTTTGGTTCAAATTTCCCTTTCTTCTCTTGATCTTGCTGATTACGTGGATTCTCCTTCAAGACTAAGTCACCAACCTAAAATGTTCTATACTTGAATATGTGGTTGTAGCTTCTGGATATCCTCTGTTGATATGCTTTCAGATGATCCACTACATGCTGATGATGCTTATTCAAGAGTTCCAATTCTTGTAACCTAGACACTTTGTAATCCTCAACTAAAATGATCCCTTTTAGTGACACTCAGAGTGATGGTATCTCCAGCTCAATAGGTAGAATGGATTCTGATCCGTAGACTAGAGCATAGGGTGTAGCTCCTGTTGGTGTACAAATACTGGTTCTGTAAGCCCACAAAGCAGGGTTTAGTTGAACATGCCAATCACGTCTAGCCTTGTTGGCAATTTTCTTTAGGATCTTCAGGATAGTCTTGTTTGATGCTTTTGCTTGCTTGTTTCCTTGGGGATAGTAGGGTGTAGAAAATTGATGTTTTATATGGAACCTTTCACAGAGTTCTAGGACATCCTAATTCTTGAAGGGTCTACCATTGTTCGTAATGATGGATTGAGGAATTCCATACCGATAGATGATGTAATTCAGAATGAATGATGAGATTTTCTTTCCTATGATGGTAGTTAGAGGGAAAAACTCAATCCATTTCATGAAATATTCAGTGATTGTGATAATGAAATTCTGTCCATTTGACGAAGATGGATGAATCTTTCCTATGAGGTATAATCCCCACTGACAAAAAGGCCATGTTGATGCAAAAGGGTGAAGTTCCTGCACTGGTGCATGGATGAGATTGCTATGAATCTAACACTTTTGGAATTTCTTGACAAATTGAAAAGAATCCCTCTCCATAGCCGGCTAGTAATATCTTAGACGAAGGAGTTTCTTAGCTAAGGCTAAACCACTTGAATGAGTTCCACAAACACCTTCATGTACTTACCATAAAGCCATTTCAGACTCGTGTTCCAAACATCAAAGGAGAGTTCCATCAAGACCTCATCGATAAAGGACATCTGCGATAAGGGTGTGTTAGGTGGTTTGGTGAATGAAGTTTCATTTTTTATTACGGGAGAGGTCAGAAGGGAGGGTGTTATCCTTTAGGTATGTATAGATTTTCCCATAGAGGGAAGTGTCAACCTCAACTAGATGGTAGATAACATGGGACTCAGGGTTTTCATAAGATGGGTTGAATAGTTGTTCCACCATGAACTCATAATGGGCTCGTTTCTCCAGAATTTACAAGAGAGAAGCAATGGTTACCATGGCATCAATAGATTTGTTGTCACTTCGAGGAATCTACTCAAATCTTATTTCCACAAAGTACTTTTTGAAGTCATCAACCATTCTTTTGTAGGGCATCAACTTGTCATCCTTTTTTTGATGGTCATCATTTACCTGATTAATGACTAGTTGTGAATCCCCATAGACATGTAACTCTATGATCTTCCACTCAATTGCTACTTTGATTCCAATGATCAAGGTTTTGTATTCAGTTGTATTGTTGGTGCAAGGGAACATCAATGAATAGTACGGGTATGGTATGTCCTTGTGGTGAGATAAACAAGATTCTGTCTCCTGATCCATGTTGTGTATAAGAACCATCAAAGTACATGACCCATTGTTGTGTGGACACTGTTAGGACATCAGTATCTAGAAACTCAATGTCCATGGGATGATTATCTTGTAATGGTGCTTTAGCTAACTGATCTACAATTGCTTGTCCTTTGATTACCTTCCTATCAACATATTGGATGTCAAATTCACTCAACATCATGACCCACTTAGCCAATCTTCCAATTATATTAGCTTTGCCAAGAAGGTATTTCAAGGGATCTATCTTGGCTATTAACTTGATGGTGTGGGTGAGCATATAATGTTTCAATTGTTGGGTTGCAAACGCTACTGCCAGACAAGCCTTTTCAATGAAGGTGTAATTGATCTCATAGGCATTTAAGGTTCTGTTGATATAATAGATTTCCCTTTCTTTTCCTGTTGAATCCTCTTGTGCTAACAAGGCTCCCAATGATATCTCAGTTGTTGCTATGTACAATAAAAGTGGCTTTCCTTCTGCTGGTGGTATCAAGATAGGTGGACTCATCAAATATTGTTTCAATTGATTGAAGGCTCCTTTGCATTTTCATCCCATTGGAGAAATACATTCTTGTGGAGCAAATGGTTGAAGGGGTGAGTTTTGTTAGCCAATTGTGTGATAAACCTCTTGATAGATTGGAATCTTCCTTGCAAGGATCTGAGTTGGCTGATGTTTGTAGGAGGAGGCATCTCCATGATGGATTTGACCTTTGTAGGGTCTACCTAAATGCCTTTAGCCAACACAATGTATCCCAAAAGTTTAGTTGATGTTACACCGAATACACATTTCTTGGGATTTAGTCTCACATTGAACTTTTCCAGTTTGGTGAAATTTTATCTAGAATTTCTAGGTGTCCTTCTTTGGTGTATGAATTAGCTAACAGGTCATCCACATAGTCTTCCATGAAAGTATGCATCATATCATGAAAGATGGTGGTCACTGCTCTCTAATATGTGGCTCCAACATTTTTCAACCCAAATGGCATGACGTTCCAACAAAGGGTTCCCCACGGACATGTGAAGGATGTCTTATCTTGATCCTCAAGTGCAATCTTGATTTGATTATACCATAAAAATCCATCCATAAGTGAGAGAATTTCATGGCCAATATTCAATTCCATGATGATGCCAATGTTAGGTGGAGGAAAATTATCTTTTGGACAAGCCTTGTTGATATCTCTAAAATTTGTGCAAATTATGATGCTTCTGTTCGGTTTGGAAATAGATACAATGTTAGAAATCTACTCGACATAGTCAATAGGTTTGATATATTCCACATCTAGTAGCTTCTTCAATTCTGCTTTTACCAATAGGGAAATATGTGGATGCATTTTCCTTAATTTTTGTTTGACCAGTTTTACTCTTGTTAGTAGAGATAGGTGATGCATGATGAGTTTTGGATCAATCCTTGGCATATCAACATATGACCAAGCAAAATTGATTTTCCTTTCTGTGAAGAATTTGATGAAGTTCGGGTTTTCTTGATCTGTCAAGGATTCTACGAGATTGATAGTCTTTACTGTTTCTTCATTGCTAATATTCATAGACTGGGTGGGTTCAACCAATACTTTAGATCATTCCTAAAAGTGTTTGGGGAGTGTGTCAAATATTCCATCCTTCAGTTCCTTAGAGAGGTTTCACTATTGGATATGCTCTTTCTTTTTACTTTTTCTAGATCTGATACTGCCATTTAATGGTTTTCACCATCAAATCTATTCCATGTATTATTCATTTTGTAGCTATAAAATTTGACATTCTCCTAGTTTGAAGCTTTGTTATGATGTTCAATGGTGGAATCTATTTTGGGATTGGCGGAACAGAGGAAGATGACAATGGCATCATCATTTGGAAAGATGGGGATGTCAGATAGCTTAGTTTGATCCCAATCTATTAGTTCAGGATGTACTAGGGGCAAAGAGTCTTTTGATTGGTTAAAGTCAGATGTAGTAAGGGTCCCAATGGTAATGTATTCATATTTTCCAATAGCAAAATCAATGTCTATAAGGTAACTCTCCTCTGAATTATTCGTTTCACTCCAAGTCTGATCATCTTCAATGGAATCATCAATGTGTAGTGATCCTATTTCAAGCGATCTATGTCCCGAACTTTGACCCTCCTCATGTATGGGTGTATACTTTTGGACTACATCAATTTCCATATCATGACAATACTCTTTAGATATAGAATCCCACTCATACTCATTTGAATTAGTTTCATGAGGGTCACTAGCTTGTAGTTGTAGGATTCTTTCAACAACTTGTTATCTAGTTTCTTCCCTAGATTCTCCTCTATACCCCAATCCTGTTTTATCTTTGGCTTGCATGGTGACAGGTTGTATTGGTTTTATGATTCCTTCTTTCCTTTTATTGATAGGACCTTTTCCCTCGTATCTCATATTTTCTATGATTGTTTTTCCTTTTCCATATTGTTTTGTCTATACACTTGAGATGGATGCTTGTGATGATTCTTTGTCTTTCTACAACCAGTTTAAAACCTCCTTGTTTTCTGACTCATCCACTAATGTGTCTGCTCTTACAAAGGTTCCATCAAATAGTGTGGTGGGTTGTGATGATTGCTTTCTTGATGTTGATGGTTGTCCATATGACTTTAGAGAAGATGAAAGTTGTGATAAACATAAGGATTGCTGAAATGAGTATTCCCCCATGCCTTTGTCTTTCAATTGGATCTTGGAACCTTGTTTTGATAATGATTCAAGTTGACTTTTCTAACTTTGTGGAGTAGGATTTGATGTACTTTCTTTACTTGAGGGATTGGCATCACCGATATCCTTATCCTTTGATTGGTCCTTTTTCTCAACCCACTTTGACAAGGCATTTAGTTGTTTCCCATCATTTGATAAACCCTAAGTTGGAGCTTCCTTGTTGTGTGGTACAAAATAGTCTTGGGTTGTCTTGAGGATGTTACAATATTGGGGTTGTTTGAATCAGCTGCAATAGTGATTTCTTGTCCTTGAATGGGAACTTCAAACACTGGTGATATGTGGATGGTACTACTTGCATGTCATGAATCCAAGGTCTTCCCAAGAGTATGTTGTAGGTTAATTCTTTGTCTAACACTTGGAATACTATATCTCTAACAATTGGTCCCACTTGAATAGGTAGCACTATCAATCCTTGTGAAGATCTCTCCTCATCATCATATGATTTTATTGTGATTTTCCTTCTAGGATAAATAGCATTTTCTGAATAGCTTAGTGCATGAACAAGTTTCAAAGTACATATATTCAGGCCATCCCCTCCATCTATTAGGAAACGTTTAACGCGGTGCTTGTGGATTAGGACCTCAATGTGCAAGGAAACATTGTGGGGATGATTGAGAGATACATCATCAAGTTCAAAAAAGGATAAGCAATATGGTGCAGTCAAATGTCCCACCATAGTCTAGAATTGAAAAACCTCTAGATTGTTTGGTACAGTGGTGGAAACTAGAGATTTTTCCAAGATTTCCTTGTGAGCAGGTGAAATCTTGAGAAGTTATAATATGGATATTTGTGTGGGTATCTTCTACAACTGATCCACTATGTTATATTGGGCTGCAGGGATAGAAATTGATTTGGACGTGGAAGGGGTAGCTCCTTTCAATGTTACCTTGGCTTGTTCTTGTGTGATTGCATTGATGGGTGTGTTGTCTTGTTGTTCTTTGATTTTGATAACATTGATTTGATGTGAGGTAGTGTCAATGTCATGGTGACTATTTTCAATTTCAATGATGTTTTGCTCATGTTCAATGGTGTTATTGTTGGTTAAGTTATCATTTGCAATAAGATCTAATTTTTCATGGGTTGGATCATCAACCACCTCATTATGCAAAATGGTGGTGTCATAGACATAGTTTATGTTTTTTCCCTTGTGATGACGAGGACTCTCCTTTCTCATAGTTTGGTAGAGGGTTCTTGAATGCTCCATGGTCATTGTTTGTTTGAGGTCCTACGAATATCATTCTGTTGTCAATTAGATCTTGTATCAAGTGATTCAACTACATGTAGTTGTTGGTTTTATGTCCCTTGTTGTGATGGAGGTCACAAAAGTGAGTATCATTCCACCATAGAGGCTTAACTTTTGGTTCCCAATTATTTTCCTCTGGTAACGTTATGACTTTAGCTTTGATAAGTTCCTTTAATTCTGATTCTGACGGTTGTCCCAAAGGGGTGAACCTCCTTCGATTTGTTCAATGTGATGATGTTCTAGATCCAACATTACCTTGGTTGTTACTTTGGTTGAAATTTTGGTTGTTGCCTTGGCTGTTACTTTGATTGTTGCCTTGGTTATTGCTTTGATCATTGGGGTGATTGTTATTCTGATTAGTTTTGGTAGTGGATGAAGTTAGGTTGAATACAGGTTTTTCATTTTGAATTTCAACTACACCATCATTGTTTCCAATGTTCCTGTTTTGTTGCCAAAACTTGGGTTTGTCACCACCAATGTAATTGTTGGAGGGGTTTGATGAGTTTTTTTCATTGTATATCTTGA
>VDFB02022650.1:62938-103409 GCA_007258455.2 Sequoia sempervirens | reverse complement strand
CATACACTAAAGAGTGGGGGGCAATGCCTATCGGGGTGCAGATGGATGTGCGATATGCCCAGAGGGCAGGATGAATATGGAGGTGCCAATCTCTTCTAGTGTTATTAACAACCTTTTTGAGGATACGGATAAGGGTTTTGTTGGTTGCTTCTACTTGACCATTACCCTGGGGGTAATAAGGCATTGACCAATGGTGCTAGATATGGAAGGTGTCGCTAAGGCATTTCATGGCTTGGTTTTTGAAGGGTTTTCCATTATCAGAGAGGATGGTGGATAGGTTTTCCATTATCAGAGAGGATGGTGGACAGGATACCATATCTGCAGAGAATATGGTAAATGATGAATTTGGAAATCTGAGTACCGGTGATTTGTGAAAGGGGCATTGCCTCCACCCACTTGGTGAAGTACTCAGTGGTGGTAATTATGAATGTATGGCCATCGGATGATGGCAGGTAAATCTTGCCAATCAAGTCAAAACCCCATTGAGAAAACAGCCATGGTGCCAGGAGGGGTTGAAGATCTTGTGTTGGGGCATGAATCAAATATGCATGTTCTTGGCATGGAAGACACTTATTCACAAACTCACAAGCATCGTGTTCCAATGTAGGCCAGTAATACCCAGCTCATAGGATCCTTTTGGCCAGAGCCATACCATTTGAATGGGCTCCAAAAACACTGCCATGTGCTTGTATTAGTGTAGCATGGGCTTTGGTCTCATTCAGACATCTAAGGAGGATTTCATCATACTCACGATGATAAAGTGTATCACCAACAATGATGTATCAGGAAGAGTGATGAATGAAGGATTTTCGTTGATTACATGTAAGATCTGGGGGTATAATATTATCATGGAGGTAGGTTTAGATGTCTTGGTACCATGGGGAAGTGGGACCCACAATCTCGCACACCATATCAGTCTCAGGGATATCATATGCTGGGATTAAAATTTGTTCCACAAGGGACTCACATTCTGTGCAGTCTTTAGGCATGTCAAGCAGGGAACCAATAGTGGCCATTGCATCAGCTGCTTTTTTTCATACCCTAGGAATTTGTTCAAACTGTATAGAGGTGAAATATTTCTTGAAATCATCCACCATGCGCTTGTAGGGTAATAGCTTATCATCCTTGGTTAGGAACTCATCATTAACTTGTCTAATGACTAGCAAGGAATCACCAAAGACTTTCAAATGAGTTATGTGCTACTGCTTTGCAATTCTGAGGCTGGTGAGGAGAGCTTTGTATTCTGCCATATTGTTGGTACATGGGAATGCTATCCTGAATGACTTTGGAATGTAGTCACCTTGAGGGGTAACTAATAAAATTCCTACCCCTGATCCATTGTGTGTATATGATCCATCAAAATATAGTGTCCACATGGGAGTCTCATCAATGGAGAAGAATTCTTCATTAGGGAATTATGTGATCAAAGGATGAGTATTAACTAAAGGAGCTTCTGCTAACTGATCTGCAATTATCTATCCTTTAATAGCCTTGTGGTCCACATATTCTATGTCAAATTCACTTAGGAGCATGACCCACTTGGCCATGCGGCCAGTCAAAGTGGTTCTAGATAACAAATACTTCAATGGATCAATTTTGGCAATTAATTTAACTGGATGGCTGAGCATGTAATGTCATAATTTTTGTGTGCTGAAGATGAGTGCAAGGTAGGATTTTTCCATGGGGGAGTAGTTTAATTCATAGCCAACCAATGTCTGACTGATGTAGTAGATTGCCCTCTCTTTCGATGATTCATCATGTTGTGCCAACAATGCCCCTAATGCAACCGAAGTGGCGAAGATATAAAGTAGGAGGGGTTTGCCTGGAATAGGTGGCATCAAGATCGGTGGATGAGCTAAATATTCCTTAATTTTATCAAAACCTATCTGACACTGCTGGTTCCATTAGAAGGTGGAATCCTTCTTCAGAAGATGAGTGAATGGTTGACACTTATTGGCTAGCTGGGCTATGAATCGATGGATGGACTGCATCTTCCCTTGGAGGCTTCTTAACTGTTTTAGATTGCGTGGAGGTGGCATATCCAAGATAGCCTTTACCTTGGTAGGATCAAACTATGAAACCCAACAACTTCCGTAACATGACCCCAAAGACACACTTTCTTGGATTTAGCCGCAACTTGTGATGCTCTAAAAACTCAAATATCTTTTTTAGGATGGCAGGATGTTCTGCTCGTGTTCTAGATTTCCCTAATAGGTCATCGGCATAATCCTCCATGATGATATGTATGAGGTCATGGATGATGACCATCATTTCCCTCTGATATGTTTCCCCCCATTTTTGAGACCAAAGGGCATAACATTATAACAGAAAGTGCCCCAAGGCGTTGTGAAGGCGGTCTTGTGTTGGTCTTCAGGTGCGATTCAAATCTGATTATAACCAGAGAAGCCATCCATAAGGGATAACATCTCATGTCTTACTGTCAGGTCGACCAACATGTCAATGTTAGGCAGAGGGAAATCATCTTTTGGGCAGGCTTTGTTAAGATCCCTAAAGTCTGTGCAAACTCGAATGTCTCCATTTGGTTTTGCAATTGGTACTATATTGGAGATCCACTCAAAGTAGTTAATTGGTCTGATAAAACCCACCTCTAGTAACTTCTCCAATTCCTTCTTGTCTAATAATGCGACCTACAAATGCATCTTGCAGAGTTTTTGTTTGACAGGCTTGGCATCTAGGCAAATGTCTAAGTGATGAACCACTAAAGTGGGGTCTAAGCCTGGCATGTCTGAGTATGACCAAGCAAAGTTAATGATTCCCTCTTGGAGTAGCTATACGATGACCGGATACTCTTGCTCTGAGAGTGACTTAGCTACATAGGTGATTTTAGGACTTTCAGTAGTTCCCAGATTAACTTCTTGAGTTTCTTCAATTAGAATAGAGGATCGAGCAGATAACTAATTTCCCATAAGGGGAAGATAACATCTCCATCTTCCAGCACCTCTTCAAGGTTTTTCGTCATCAGATGCATCCTTTATTTTTACTTTTTCAAGGTCAAGAAGTGCCTCAGGAAGGTTTTCACTAGATGACCACTTTTTACTTTTGTTATTCTTATTTTTGCAACTGGAGTGTTCATCCTCCCCCAATCCCATAAGGTTGACATACATATCTGCAGACATACTGACAAGTGTGCTATTACAGAGGTCCCAATCAATAAGCTCATGGTGACAAAGGGATAGGCTAATAGTGCAAATGGATAAACATTCGAACATGGATGATAGGTCAACGTGATCAACATCATCGTACGCACGTATGATGGATTCCTCCTCGGGTATGTCTTCCAATGAGCCATTGTCCACAGAGACACTATTGGAAGTATTAGACAATGTTTTAGGGACTTTCTGCTTTCTGTCATACCCAATGCCCATTTTGTTTGGTAATTGTGATGTATCAATGGGTTGCAACAGCCCTTGCTCTTCTTTACCTAGGCCCCTACCTTGATAGTTATGTTTTTCCATGAACTTTGTCGGCCAGGGGTACTTTTCTTGAAAATATTTCTTTAGAGGAGTTTCTAGTTTGGGCTCTTCTTGGTAGACCAATTGGCTTATGTCTTCTTCTGGTGCATCTATCTTGACACTTGGGGATCTGAAAGTGGTGGTAGGGATGTTTTTACCACTGAAGGTGACAGTCGTGTCTTCCTTTGGATTACCATGCGAAGGTTGACCATACTTGTGTGGCAACGGTGGCAAGGTTGCTACATTAAGAGCAGTATGCATTTCGTATTCACCACACCCTTTGTCAATGACCTGGACTTTGGTGACCATAGGATCAGTGGCCGAAGATGGAGGGGTTATCGTGATGGAGAGTGGATTAGCAGATGATGACTAGGATGCCCCCATTTCAACCCTAGGACAATAATGTAAATGGGGAAATGACGCTTCTAAAGCACAAAAATATTCAAATGGTTGGGGGTCAACATAAATGGTGACTTGCTATCCATTGACCAGGAATTTTAGGCACTGATGGTATGTGGAGGGGACAACTTGCATAGCATGGAGCCACGGATAGTCGAGGAGGAGATTATATGGCAAGTCCAGATCAAGGACATGATAGGTAATGTATTGAACCACAGGTCCCACCTAGATAGGGATATTGATAATCCCTTCTGAATTCCTTTCTGCATTATCATAGGCCTTGATCGTGATGATTTGATTACTTAAATCTACTTGAGTATACCCCACCTATTTTATGAATTTTAGAGTACACAAATTGAGGGTAGAGCCATTATCTACCAAGACTCTTTTTATTTTATGGCAAGCAACCACAACTTTGATATGTAAGGGGCGATTATGATTGACATCGATGTTTGGCATGTCATTTTGGCTGAAGTGCAGTTGATGAGATAAAGCTAGGTGTCCTACCAAAGCTTGGAATTGTGTAGGATCAATGTCATTAGGTACATGGGTTTCCTGTAGGGATCTGTTGAGGATTTCTTGATGTATAGGGGAAGACTTAAGTAAATCCAAAATGGAGATATGTGCAGGGGTCTTTCCTAAGTGATCAAGGATGTTGTACTGAGAGCTAACAGGAGTTGATTGGGTGAGTGCAGGGGCCACAAGGACAGTGATGCAGGCTCATCGTGTAGTAACAACACACTAAGAGTCTTTGGCTTTGACATGTATCATGGATACACGAGGTTCTACCTGCTCAATGTAATGAATAATACCCTTGTAATTGAAGGGTACTTTCTTATAGCTCACGTTATTTGTGTTGTTGTTTTGAGGATTACTAGCCCTAATTATGGTTTGGAAAGGTGTTTTGATATATCTACAATTGAGCATTGGATGATGGAGCTTGACTGGGGTCAACCTTGATATCACCTCGATCTATGAGATCTTGGACGTAGTTTTTCAAACACTGACACTTATTCAAGGAGTTTCCTTTGATTTTATGGAACTCACAATATTCATTTTCCCTAAACCATGCGGGCTTAGGTTTGGATTTGTCGAGTGGCTTGGTGATAGGGTACGTGATCAGACAGTTGATCTGTAACAGCTTATTGAAGACGACGCTCAGAGGTTCTCCTAGTTGAGCATACTGGCGTTTAGTGTTCCCTTGGTTATTTTGATTGGACTGTTAGGGAGGACGAGGTGTCCCCTGTGGTATAGATATGGCTTCAGGTATGGATTGTTGTTGTTTTTGGGATGTGTTAGCCACGTGGACATGTTTAGTATCAGTAACACCATCATTTACTGTGTTTTTGGTCTTGTTCCAAAAATGTGGATTATCATTGAATGACCTTTCCTTATATTGATTATATATTTTGATGTGCCCCTTGGCAACAAGGGCACACTCAAGGATGGGTCCCTTCTCTACTACCTCCATGAAAGTGGTGACACAATGTAATCTAAAGTTATGAGCCATGTCGGGATGAGAGTTCTCCACAAGGAGGGTGACCATGTCCTTTTCTTTGAAAGGGGTTTTCATTTGACTTGCTAGGGCATGCCACCTTTGGAGGTAGTTAGTAAAGGTTTCCCCTTCATGTTGCTTTTCTTTGAGGAGGTCCAAGGTATCAGTGTCTTTCTCCAAATTGAAGGAGAAGTAGGAGAAAAACTTCTCTGATAGGTCTGCAAAAGATTTTATGGATCCCTTTTCAAGGGTCATGAACCACCCAAGGGCATTGCTTGCCAGAATCCGAGGGAACAGGCGCGAGAGATAGTTGTCATTATGGATAACTTCTTGACACTGGGAGTAAAACTCCTGCAAGTGGGCCTTAGGATCTTTGTTCCCCTTATATTTTTCAAACTTTGGCATCTCAAAATGTTTGGGGAAGGGAATCAATGAGATGGAGGGATCAAACAGATATGGGCATATATCTTAAAACTTGAATGATTGTTTGCCAGTCACTGCCTAAAGATCTTTCAGAGCGGCTTTGATTTCTAGTATGTTTGGACTAGCCGGTGTGTTGGATGGGTATTGATGGTAGGATGATTGTTGATTATGAGATGATGCTTGGGGATGGTTGTATGGATAATGAGGAGGCAATATCCCCTATTTATACGCCAAGGGACTTTGTTGATAAAGAGGTTGTTGTTGTGAGGTGGGATATCGATCAATTGGGTAGTTATGGGTGGTGTACTATTGGGAAGTATGGAGAAGGTGTTGTTGATTAGTTTGTGGATATTGGGGGTACTGATGTGACTGTTGCGAGGCCAAATAGGATGGTTTTTGTTGATATTGTTGGTGGCTATAATAATTGTAATGATGGGGTGGTTGTTGATGCATTGTTGGCGGCTGTGGTGGGCGAGATGGGATTTTATGTGGTGGTTACGCTTGCGGGCATAAGATGGATGCAAGAAATGGAGATATAGTCAGGGCTGAAGGCCGAGGTTGATTTCCTTGTGGTTGATGCAGTGGTGGTTGTGTTGAGAATAAATGATTGACCAATGGTTGTTGTTGAGGTAGAGGTGTGGCTGAGATGTTTTGCGAGGGGTGGTGTTGAGTACTAGTAGGAGCATAGGATTGGGATGTATTTTGTGGAGGGATGTTGGATTGGGGAGGTTGTTGGGGTATGAATGATGATGGTGGAGGATTCGTAGCCCTAGGAGGTGGGGGCAAGGTAGCGAAAGGGTTACCCCCAGTATTGACAGGAGGCGGATTTGAGGGGGGTGGTGTCGGTAGCATTAGAGGTTGCAATTGTGAGATGTTTTGGGGCATGCCATGAGCGAAAGGGTCATTGGGGTTAGTGGTTTGGGGTGTTCCTGTGACTGAGATGATGGGATGCGTGGGATTGCCAACGGGATACAAAACAACATTGCCGAATTCAGGTTGATGCCAACCTTCTACGGAAGGAACATTGGGGACGTATGAGCTACTTGAGATGTCATGTGAACCTTGGGGTATATTAGATGTGGAGGTGCCATACTTTGATAAGTCGACACCTGATGGTAGCTTGACACCTTTGTCAATCAAGTGAGCCAAGATTTCCTTGCCATGTTTTTCAAGAAGGCATTCTATCATTTGTGCATTAACAGGGTTGCTGAAGTGTTCCTTAAATGTGAGCTTAGGTTGATTAGCTATGTTTTCCTCCCTAGGTGGTGACATGTTTTGACCATCCACATTGGATTGTGATGAGGTACCATTGTGAGGATCGTGAGGGATGTTAGTGCCATAGTTAGGATCTGATAAAATGTTCATTGTGTTGTTGGGATCTTGAGGGTTGTTTGATTGGGCATTCTGGGCTTGTTGGTCGGCCATTTTCTTTACCTATGATCAAGTCTAAATGGGTATGCAAGATGATGAGATGGATCAAGATATTAGAAAGACCTAAATGATGAAAGATTGATTCAATTGGATGGAAGATTAGCTGATGATGATCAGTCAAACCGACGTGGATTGATTTGATGAAATTGGATTGGGTTGATTGGTAGACACTAGATTAAACTAGATTTTGGATTTTGATTTGGATAGATTTGATGATGTAGGGGTTGGATCGATCTGATGTTAGGATTACTTTGATGATAAATATGATGAAGACTGAAATCCACAACCGAGTTTAAGAAGGATCCTTGGTAACACTAGGTATTGATTGACGGGTGGATGTATGATAATGACACCGAATCCAACTTGAGATAGAAGCGGATTGATTGGGTCAGAAAGGATGATTGACTTAAGATGGATAGCAATCCTAAGTCAGTTGCAATGATTATGATTAGGGATGAATACCTAGGTCAACTCAGATGACTACTCCAATGGGGCTTATATGGAATAGCAGAGATTAGAGATGAAAGCGGATTTGGAATGGATGGGGAGTGTCTCAGGATAGATGAATGACTCTCGGAACAAGTAAAAGAGTGCTCAGAATGAACGACTCTCAGAACGAGGGGATGAAGACTCAGAATAGATGTTCAGATGTTCATTTAGGATGCTGAATGGTCATATCAATGTTTAAAATAGAGAGACAAGGGATGCCAATTGATAATATAGGTTGGCCAAAGGTCTGGTCCTCCACAGCATAAGGTCAGGTCCACCACAGCATGTGGTTAGGTCCGCCACAGCATAAGGTCAGGTCTGCCATAGCATGTGGTCAGTTCTACCATAGCATAAGGTCAGGTCTGCCACAACATAAGGTCAGGTCCACCACAACATAAGGTTAGGTCTGCGACAACATGTGGTCAGGTTTGCCACAACATAAGGTTAGGTTTTCCATAACATGTGGTTAGGTCCATCAAAGGATAAGGTCAGGTAAGCCAAAGGATAAGTTTTAAGCTCGATGTTTTTGGTGGACAAGTAAGGCAAAGGACCCAAAATATAGCAAACATGAAAAGGATTTGGCCAAATTGATAATGACTGGTTTTGCACGAGAAAGACAATTTAGACAGCACAACCCTAAGATTAGTAGAAACGGGTATTTCCAACAAAGTTTTCTACTCTAGGATGAACATGGTTGCTAAGGAGTCCTTTATATACACCTGGTACGTGAGGCCCAAACCGTGAACACCAACCCATTACAAGTGTGAGTTGAGAACCTTAGCGAGATACTAAAGGATTGGACCAACTCTTCATGTCATCTCAATGCTTCACCAATTACAATGTGGTTGGATTAAGGTACAACTTTTTCTCTCCCCCCTTTATATACCCTGCCGGTACGTGTGGTTGGAATCATCCCTTGGGGTAATGAAATCCCCAAGCAGGTCCCACTAAGAAAATGAAAATAGGGTGACTCAAAGGACTTGGAAAGCTGCAATTTCTAATCACCCAGGATCACCAAATGGCGCAAGGGGATTGGATACGTCAAATAGCCTTTCACAAGCATGCCAAACAAGTTTTGTTGACCCCTCTAATTAAACTATGTGCCTAATTTACCAAAGGACAATTGGTAAAAACTTGAAATTTCACCTTCGGGAGGTCAGGTCTACCAAGGCAAGTCAAGTCCGCCATCAGAGGGTCAGGTCCACCATCGAAAGGTCAGGTCCACCACCAGAGGGTCAGGTCCACCACCGGAAGGTTAGGTCTGCCACCAGAGGGTCAGGTCCACCACCGAAGGGTCAGGTCTGCCACCGGAAGGTCAGGTCCGCCACCTTGTAACCTGAACCTACAAAAATGCAAAAAATAGCAAATGTGAAAGAAAGAGACCCATTTGTGGGTCCCACCGGGCATGCCAAAAATGTGATAGGTTGAATATATGTGTTAGAAAATGAGCAGCAAACTAAAGAGTGCAAATAAACACCAAAACAACCTACACCTCAATATTAGCCTAAGTTGGAATCAACACAAGATAAAAACAACAAATGGAACTTTATACCTTGTGTCGAATTGATCCTTTGGTTGGCCCTTCGATCTTTGATGTGTATGCTCCTTGGATGGCAAGATATGCAAACTAGATGATGATGTGAGGGTGGATAGAAATGGATGAAAGCATGAAAATGGCTAAGTGTAGATTGAGAAATAAAATTGCAAGAGTTTGGCTAGAAAAATGATCTCCCCTAAAATGAGAGAAAAGAGGGGGTATTTATAGAGATTTTGGAAATCTCTAGGGAAATGGATGATTGAGCCACCAATGATCAAGATGTAGGGCCAAGGTGAGTTGAGAACTCACAAGCCCTCACATCTTGACATGTGGCAAGATATGCAAACTAGATGATGATGTGAGGGTGGATAGAAATGGATGAAAGCATGAAAATGGCTAAGTGTAGATTGAGAAATAAAATTGCAAGAGTTTGGATAGAAAAATGATCTCCCCTAAAATGAGAGAAAAGAGGGGGTATTTATAGAGATTTTGGAAATCTCTAGGGAAATGGATGATTGAGCCACCAATGATCAAGATGTAGGGCCAAGGTGAGTTGAGAACTCACAAGCCCTCACATCTTGACATGTGGCATGTGATATTTCCCTAAAAGGTGAAGTGGACATGAAGTGGAAGGATAGGACATGAAATGGAGGGGGGTACAAAGTACCTTGGGATTGGACAAGATCTCTTCATAAAGGAGGTCCTTGTCCCCATGTGGGTGAGAGGACATGTGAGGAATTAAAAATTCTCAAATATTCTCATGGGGAGATGGGAAAGAATAAAAAATAAAGAGAGGACATGTGGGAAGAAGTGAAGGAATTAAAAATTCCTTTTGAGTGCATGGGGGATTAAAAGTGAATTAAAAATTCACATGGGGAAGTGGAGTGCCTTGCCCAAAAGGAGAAAGCCTTTAATAAGGTTGACTTAAGGACACATGCCATAAATGGGAAGGGGATTAGGTTGGACTAGCCATATGATTAAGGTTGTGCAAGTACTTAATTAGATGGACTAATGACTAATTAGAAGCAAGTGGGAGATTATGGAGGATGTGACCCTAATGATGATTAGGGGTGTGCATATGTTAACCATATTTAATTAGAGGAAGATGAAGGAGTTAAGATGGATTAGAGACCAACTTGCAAAAGTTGGAGGATGTGACAATGAGAGAGAAAAGAGGAATTAAAAAATGAATTTTAATTCCAAAAGGGGAATATGACTAAATAAAATAAAATGGTGTATTTATTTAATTTAAAGGAGGAAGAGGGGTAAAATATTTATTAAATTAAATACTTTATGAACCCTATGTAATATGCAAGGTATTAATTAAGCAAATGATTTAATTAATATTAATAGAGGGGATAAGCATCTGGATGAATAAGGAGACGTCTTTGATCATATGGAAGTGGTCAAATTAGATGTCTACAAATATATTTCATAATATGTAGTATTACTACTTATGTATACAAATAACATCATTATCTAATTTCCCCATATAAGGTATATAGGAATGTAGAGAAACTTTCTTCCAATCATGAGTAATCTAGATACTCCCTTTCCAATCCCATAGGCAATGATCTTCCTTATAATGTTCAAATTATCTACCTATCCTTTTCTAAGGCATCAATAAATATAAGGTATGGGATGATAATAGGTCATAACCCTTGACCTTTCCATTTATCTCACTCCAAAAATATCAATACCTTTCCCTATGGTCATAAAATGTATGACTTAATTGACATTATGACTTGCAAAGAATTCATTTAGTGCTTCCAACTAGGAACATACCCATGTTTCCCATTGGATGGTGTACTTAACCTAAGTCAATCCACTCTCTTCCTTCCTCCCTTAGTGTTTCCACAACTTTCGATCTATTCAAAGTTGAATTTCAAGCAACACTTGCTCCTTTTGAAAGGATTTGTGATTCCTTATTGTTGGCTTTCCATTTCCTTTACCTTGCCTCATGGCATACCTTGAATATATTATTTCCCCAAGATAGATTCATCATGGTTTTCCAACATTTGAATCATCCAATAGGAGATCTAATGAATAATCAGAAAATTAATAAGTTAAGATGAACTCTATTCTCCAATTCTCTTTCCAATTATCCTTTCTGGTGGAAGATTATCCATACTTACAAAGCCTCTTTTCTTGATGTACTCTTTCAACTTAGAGTGTTGTTTTCCTTGCAACTTCTATTGTTTTGACATATAGTGCCATATTGTATTCCATTTCCTTTTGGAACCTTTAAGAAAATGTTGACTTTCAAAAACATGTTGGTGAGTTCATTTTATACTCCAACTTATTATGTTCTAACCTCAGATCAAACCTTTTTGACTTACCACTTTAGGTTTCTTTCCCATATTCACGTTTTCAAGGGGCTTTATTCCAATGCTTGGAATCTTATTCTCTTCTAGCCTTTAGAGATACCAAAGTTGTTTGGTCTCATTTTCACATCTTAATTATAACTCCAATAATCTAATTGATTTTGGTCGATGGAGCCTTGTCCTCTTTGTTGATTACTTTGTTTCTCACCGTTCTTGTCTTTTCTCTTTTCCTGGATACTAACTCTTTCTTTGAAAGATCCTATCTTTACAAAAGAATTATATTTATTTCAAGAGTTCTCCTACCCTTGCGAATACCTCCTTCATTGACTTCTTTCTTTGATCTAATTTATGCTAACATTGCATACACATAGATTCATAGTGTTTTCACTAAATCAAAAAGTTCTCAACTCTTTTCAATTGTAGGTTGATACAATTAAGTAGTTACCTATTTTCTTCTCATTCCCTTAGAGTCATATAACTATTTTGTAGGATAATATTAATATAGTTCATTCTCCCTATCCTTCCTACATAACTTCATTGCATAATCTTCCGCAAACCTAGGTAATTTCTTAAGTTGTTGGGTTAGGCATTCCAAACTCTAGGGATGAATCTTAACTAGTTCCAATTACTCAAATTCCTAGAAATTATCATCTTCCTTTTCACTTCCCTAAGTTATTTCTCTTGTCATTGTGGCATAAGAAATTTTCTATGATTATCTTTTGATAAGGTTTACACATTGTTGTGTAATCAACTCATAGGTTTTAGTGTAGAACTTGGTAACTTTGATACCACATGTAACGTGCCAACCCTTTAGTAAAGTAAAAGTTTCTTAATTTTAAACAAAAAACTAAAGGTAATGAGTAATAAAGCCATTGCAATAAAGCTTTTCTTTCTTTTATTGAAAATATACAAAAAAGATGCCATATCATATTATAATAAAGATTCCACTTTCATTACAATAACTTCACAAGTACATGTAACAAGAATACCTACCTTTACAAATGTACCTCCAATGAGCTTTAAAAAAAATAGCTATAAGACGGTCTAGGATCTTCCCTTTCAAATCTTGGTTCTTTTGTTGCTTGCTATGGAGGAGAAGCATCACTTAGGTGCTTTTCTATCAACCATTGACTCATAATGTGATCCCCCGCACATCTATCATTCGATAGATGTCCCTTCCCTTCGATGAAGAGATTGGTAGACTAATTGATAACAACAACCAACTAAGAATAGTATTGTGTCCTACATAACTAGAACCTTGTAATCCCACAATCTCAAACCAGTATTTAATATGAGATCATAGTGAATGAATAGTGTAGTCTCAAGCATCACACAACCTAAGTGGAGTCTCGTACATTGCACTACTTTTATCAAAGAGTTTTAATTAAGTAAATGACTTAGAGTCTTCTATTACATACACTACTCAAGGTCAATTTTACTTAAGGATATCTTAAGCTATGCATAGGTATATCCTCCAATGGATAGTTGGTCATCCCAGATAACGTATCACCATATAATCTACTTGGTATTAACCTACTTAACTAGCAAGTATGCAAGCTAGGTATATCCTTCAATGGATAGTCCGTCAACCTAGATAACCTATCTTCAAAACAATCTACTTACGTATAAGTCTAATAAATCATCCCCCATACTAGATGACCTTCCTAGGGGTAAAAATAAGCTTTCCTAGTTAAATAAATAACTTAGATAAGTGTATCATATGTGTTGTACATGTTCAACCAAACTTAGTATATAATACCACTGACAAACATCCATCTCCTACTATTGAGTAAATACAAACACATTGCATCCCATGTTCAAACATGTCTGTTATAATTAAATACCTATGTCTAGCAATTCCTTCAACACATCTAGTATAATTGACTACTTGTGTCAAGAAATCTCTCCAATCCTATAGAGTACTTAAAAACACATTATAGAAGTAGCCTAAAAGCTTCAATTCTCTTATTTAAGACACTATCAAATACTTCTATTGCATGTATAGAAAAGACATTTTAGGAAATACAAAAATAACATCAATTCAAAATATATAGTAAGAAGAATATCCCATGCCTATTATCACTTATCCTGGGTATCGATGAAATTGTAGCCTTCTCCAAATAGTAGCTTAACTTACTTCAGCTTTCCAAATCAATTCATACTTCCTCTCTTGTTGTCAGCACTCTCCTCTCAAAAATTGACAATTCTTTCTCACAAATTCCACTCCTTTCTCATAAATATAACAAAGGAAATAGATTGGTGTAACTCAAAAGAATTTAATAGATAATGACTTATTCCTTTGGTAGAATACACCTTTCTCAAAGGTAATATTGAACCCTTAGAAATGTGATTACTGGCTGCAATAATGTTCAGTAAGAAATGTGAACACTGTCTATAAACTATGGTCACTCAGATTTGTGAATACATGCTACATATATTGTTCAATCAGTAATTGAAAACTGAACATAAAGGAATGCACAATATGTTACACATATGGTGTATAAGGCAATCTCAAAGAAAAATTAGTAAAAGCTAATGAAGAATGGTGAATGAGTGTCAAATAAGGAGAGTTGGGAAACTATTTATAGTGATCCCAACCTCCATCATTTCCTACAGTCATGACATGTGAATTGAAATCACTTCCATTTGAAACATTCAAACTAGGAGATGGTTCCAATTCCATTCCATACTTAGAAAATAATAGGGTCAGTCGACCTCCATTTCTTTGAACATCATGAAGATTAATTCCCAAAATCTCATTGAGAAATTTACAATCAACAACTATAGAATGTGTTGATAGAGGTGGCGCCAAACTCAGAAAATGGCAGGTTTATCATACAATAGAGAAAAATTTATTTGTAATTCATGAAACATAGCTTATGTCAACTATCTTTCAGGCTGAGTCGACAAAGTTTTACTGTGTTGGATTTATTCTTGCCTTAGATTTTGACATGGCAAAAGATTTAAACACCTTTGTCATTTTATTCTCACGTTTCATTTACAAGTGTCAAGCATAATTTAATATGATTCACAAAGTTGAAATGATAAATATTCAATTGATTAGGAAATAATTTGATTCTAAAGTTGTATGATTAATACTTAATCAATTAGGAAATAATTTTATTTCCAAAGTTGAGACTATACAAATTATATATTTTATTATATATATATTTAGAGTCCATAAATAATATACACATATATATTTTTAATACCATTATATAACATACATGTGTATTAATTTTACTATTATATATATATATATATATCCCATTTACATATATATCATGAGCCAGTCAACATACATCTGATATATATATGTAAATCCATAAGGCAATAATAATAATATTAATATCCACATAATAAAGAATGTATATCTTTTATTATCTTATAGCCAAATAATAATATGTGCATATTTTTATACACATATATGTATATTATATATCCATATGTACACTTCTCCAATAAGAATTAATTCTTGCAAGTGTAAGTGTATCTATGCATATATATATATATATATATATATAAACATATTCATTAAATGGTAATATGATAATCAAGTAATACATTTGACATAGAATGATCATGACCTAGTGTCTAATCCCACACATATGTATATACAATTCATTTCCTCATGTATGTACCTCAATGAGTATTTCTACTCACATATATGTGTATTTGCTAATGCTCTCATGCATGGGTCTATGTATATGTATATATATATATGCCCATAGACATGCTACGTTTAATGTTTATATGAAAATACGTAAAGGTAACCATTCAAAAAACCCAATGACTCAACCTAAGCACATTCAATTCATTTCCAAAATGAAGGACTCAAAACTAAAATAGACAAACATCACCCAATACAACATGCAAAAGTAACAAGATTCTCAAATGTAGACCAATCAACTAAGGATGACTTACCTATTATCCACAAACTGACTCAACTCACTCACTCTAAGGTGGTATGTTTATGCTTAGATAGTTATATTTACCGATTACCTAGCCAATATCTTCTCTCGAGTGATACTTCCCCTCCCCTCGAAGAAATGGACATTTACTTGTAACCACTAGTACATGCCTTGGCAATCAATTGTTCACAACAATAAGTAGTATATATAAACAGCTTCAAAGTTATAATAACAATAATTCAATAACCATTTATTCTCATTTATGCATTATTTCACCATGAATAACATCAACTAAGATAACATCCATATTGATAACAAGGTACAAGCATCATTAATTAATCTCCAGAATTCATATTACATTCACATTTACCTTGTCTAGTAATGGTAAATTTAGTAACTTTATAATTTGGGGCATAACACCAAGGATGAGAAACTGATGCCCTACAAGCACATGGTAGATAGTTTCAAACTATAATTTGATAAAATTACCTTTAAGCATATATTGAGAATCCAAAAAAAAAGTAGCTGATGCAATGAATACAATTGGATCTCTCTTGGACATTCCCAACAATGCATCACAATACAAATTCTTGGTAGAACAACCATTGATCCCTATGTTCGATGTCCCCAAAATTGAACTTGTTTGTGAACTTTTTGGTCTTGAATCTCCTTGGTATAAAGACATTTACTGTTATTTGTATGAAAAAACTATCCCTCCTAGATTCTCTCAACCAACGTAAAACCTTTATTTGACAAGCATCCAAATATGCCATCATTGGAGATACCCTTTATTGCCGTAGCCTAGATACTACCCTCCTTCAGTGTCTCATCTCAAATGAAGCACAAATATCCATACAAGAGGTACACCATGATATATGTGGAGCTCACTTTGCTGGTCTGACCTTAGCTAAAAAGATCATGAGAACAAGATACTATTTTCCTACAATGGAATGTGATGCCTATCATTTTGTTAAGAAATGTCACCAATGTTAGATTCATGGAGATCTTATACACACACCAGCTCAGGTACTACAACCGCTTACTTTTTCGTGGCCATTTTCTCAATGGGGAATCGATCTCATAGGAAAGATCCATCCCACCTCCACTAATGGACATAAGTTTATCCTTGTTGCTACTGAATACTTTACAAAATGGATCAAAGCTATCCCAATGACTTATATTACTCGAAAGGAGATAGCCAAGTTCATTCTGAATTATATCATTTGCCACTATGGAATCCTACCGTCCATCATTCAGATAATGGTCTCCCTTTTAATAATTAGGATTTCCATGGGCTTTGTGATAAATTTCATATCCAACATCACTTTTCTACCCCATATTACCCCGAAGGTAATGGCCAAGCTGGTGCAGGAGCACCTAGGAAAGAGGAAACACTAATCATCAGCTAGGAAGTCTAGTATGAAGTTTTATTTTGCAATGTACCTGAGGGTCATGTTGACCATCTAGATTGAATTAGAGGTTTATGAATATGTCTTTTTCTGTAGTGATCATTAGGTTAAGGAATGGAGAGGGAGAATGAGTTACAAACTCAATTTTACTTAGTTTTCTAATTTTTTGTAAAAGTTGAAAAACACAGTGCATTTTACAACTTTGCCATCTTTATCACTTACATGATCGACCAAAGGAGCTTAAATATTTTTGTAACCTATTTAAGGTATGCCTCGACCTAAGATTTGGTTGGTTGCATTGGTATTGTAGTGAAGCTTTGTGAAGTTGAAGAAAAACAGTGGTTTTATAGTGAATTTCTGATCTTGTTCCAAAATAGAGCTTTAATGGTTTGAATATGTTATTGTTTCTTGCGTAGGATGCAAGGTAATGATAGATTAATCCTTGTGTGGTAGCCATTTAGCTTTCTAGTTTTGTTTCAAGCATTTTAGTAGATAGTTGTTTCTTTGCATTTGCTATTTTATTAAGTTTGTCAATAGGAAATGGAGGATTAGGACACATTCCCACTATACATAACATACAACCTCTTGGGAATTGTGTCTAGGCTCCATGTCTCTAAATAGGTTAGGGTTAGGATTTTGTAGGAGTCAAGGGATTATGGAGAAAGTCTTTTCCTAGGCGAGCTTGATAGTGCCCGGCTAGGAAAGATAGCTAGTGCTATGCACTTGGTTTGCAGGGGTGACCTTCCCCTATCAAGGCATGATGTGGAGAGGTAGATAAAATCCTTGCAAAGACTTGACATGAAGGAGGAGGCTTCATCAGACCTTTTGCAGGTTGAAACAAGCTAATGGGTTGTTGTGTAGTCAAGAAATGGCTTAAAAAGCCCTAAAATTGCTAAAATGTGGGTTACGACTGTGTACAGACAGTGAAGATCCAAGATCCAAAAAATATTTGAGAGGTGGGCATATGGACTAGGAAACCCTAGGAAAGATCCTACATTATTTGGGAAACTTTCAAGGTTTGACCTATTTTCTCGGAGTTAGAGACCTAATTGGGCTCTACGGCTTGTATCCCTTTTCAACCCTAAATGAGGGTTTGATGAAAGTGATGTGAAAGTGGAGTATGGTGAACCTACAAGAACCCTAGGAGGATGGTGTGAAGCTATTGGAGACACCTCTACACCCCTGCAAAGAGCTCACTGAGTGATGAGGTTAGATTAGCCTTTAAGGTAGATAAAGGGCTAAGGGAGAGTTGGAGGTAGTGCACCAAGTTTGACTTGGTTGCTTGAATGGTGATGGTAGTGGGGTTGTCCAGGAGAACCAGGGGTACCTAAACATGTGAAGGGGCCTATAGGTCAAGGTGGTGAAGAAGAACACCAAGGAGGTCTTGTAAGAAAGACCTAGAGCAGGGAATTGTGATTGTTTCCTTCAACCCTCTACCCCATCAGATTGGTATCAAAGCAAGAAAAGGATTTGGGATTGAGAATTGTATGTCTGAGATTGAGTCTAGTGATTCTAGCATCATGGTGACAACTGTAGAATTGGCCAAGATGGTTGAAGAGAAGGAGGAAGACAATATGCTATTGAGGGAAAGAATAGCCCAAATTGAGCAAGAAGTGAGGAGTGTGCAATTTGAAGGAAGGGTACCAAAGGAAGAAGATGTTGCAGAGGAAGACAAGACCCTTGAACCTGACCCTGTTCTAAAAGAAGAGCCTTTCTTGAAGGCATTGAAGGCTTTGAGTGGAAAAGCACTTGAAGGCATACCACTATTTAGTGGAAAAATGGAAGCTAATTTAGTTATTGATTGGATAGAGGGAATGGAAAATGATTTTTAATGTGATGGAGTCACTGAAGCACATAAGCTAAAGGTGGCCAAATCAAGACTAAGAGGTTCTTCCTTGACATGGTGGAAGTTCATTTAGATAGAGAGGGAAAAAGAAGGAAAGCAACCTATATCTACTTGGAAGGGAATAGTTGCCAAGGTAAGAGAAGCATATATGCCAGATGACTATGAGATTCAGTTACATAAGAAAAGATAGAGCTTGAGGAAAAGGGACCAAGATGTGAACACTTATACTAAAGAGTTTCAAAAACATTGTATGAGGTCTAGTGTGACAGAGGATGAAAATATTAAGGTGGCTAGATATCTTAATGGATTGAAGTGGAACATCCAAGAGGAGATGACTCTTATAAGTCCTAAAAAAGTACACCAATGTTACCAATTAGCTATTAAGATTGAGGAAAGAAGCAAGAGGAAACAAGACTAGGCTTCTAAGGGCAGAGGAAAAGGTAGAGATCAAAGAGGACATAGAGGTGGATACCAAGGTAGAGGGACTGAGCAAAGAAATTAGGGAGAGTCAAAACTTACTGAGCATGGGAGTGAAATAAATTATAAGGGAGGTTATGGAAGAGGTAGAGGACCTCAAGGAGGTTCAAATAGAGGAAGAGGAGTAGGCAGAAGTAGTTCATACTTTGCCAATATGAAATGCTATAACTATGGTCAAGTAGGTCATCTAGCCTATAGGTTCTCGAAGAAAGCATCTTCATCAAATAATGAGAAGAGGGTGACATATGCACAAGAGGACACCATGAGTGTCAAATCACCAGAGGTTAGTCACATTGAATCAGATGTGGGGGAGAATCTAATGTTTAGTAGGGTTTTGATCAGACAACCGGTCAAGGAAGAGCCAAAACAGAGAAGAGCCTTATTTAGAGTGAGATGCAAAATACTTGGGAAGTATGTAAGGTCATTGTGAATTTAGGTTCAACTAATAACATCAACTCTAAGGAGGCAATAAAGAAGCTAAAATTATAGAAAGTACCCCACACCAATCCCTACAAGGTGACATGGTTGAACAAAGGACAAATTGTTCTTGTCAATGAGCAGACAACGATGGAGTTCTCCATTGGAGGATACAAAGACAAGTTGGTTTGTGATGTTTTACCCATGGATGCATGCCATCTTCTATTGGGCAGACCATGGTAGTATGACAGAAGTGTCATGTATGATGGAAAAGAGAACACCATTTCTTTCAAGAAGGATGAGAAGACATTTAAGTTGCAGTCACTGTCAGAAGAGGAAGAAGGATAGTCAAAGACCCCTAGTGTCTTGTTGAATAGTGGCAAAGAGTTCATTAACAACCTACATGAAGGAGGTGAAGGATATGTGGTTATGTTGCAACCTAAAGAAGAGAACAAGGCTAAGAAAACAGTCATACCCGGAGTAGTCCAAAAGTTTCTTGAGAAGTATAAGGACATAGTGAGTGATGGAACACCGGAAACCTTACCTCCACAAAGAGCCATTAGTCATCAAATTGACTTCATACCAGGAGCTTCTTTACCAAACAAAGTAGCTTATAAGCTTACACCAGATCAAAACCTAGAGGTAGCTAGACAAGTGCAGGAGTTATTGGATCAAGGCTTGATTAGGAAGAGCATCAGCCCATGTACAGTACCAGTGGTCTTAGGAACAAAGAAAGGTGGTAAATGGAGACTTTGAATTGACTCTAGAGCTATAAAAAAATTACAATTAGATATAGGTTCCCTATCCCTAGGATTGAAGATTTAATCGATTGTCTTGGAGGAGCTCAATACTTCACCAAGTTGGATCTCAAGAGTGGATACCATCATATCAGAATCAAGGATGGAGATGAGTGGAAAAAAAACCTTTAAGACAAATGATCGGTTGTATGAGTGGAGAGTTACACCATTTGGCCTCTCTAATGCCCCTACTACATTCATGAGGCTCATGAATGAAGTGCTTAAAGACTTTACATGGATATTTGTGGTAGTGTATCTTGATGATATACTCATTTTTAGTAAGACAATAGAAGAACACCTAAAGCATGTGGAGATGGTTCTTAGAAGATTGCAAGAAGAGAAGTTAGCCATCAATCTAGAGAAATTTGAGTTCTTCAAACAGGAGCTTGTGTATTTGGGGTTTGTAGTATCCCAAGGATCATTGAAGATGGATCCAAGCAAGGTGGAAGCCATCCCAAATTGGCCTACACCAACCACAGGGACAAAGGTAAGAAGTTTTCATGGATTGGCTCAATTTTATAGAAAATTCATAAGGAACCTTAGTGGTATATGTGCACCAGTCCTAGATACAATAAAAGGTAGTTTAAAGACTAAGTTTAACTGGACTCAAGAAGCTGAGAAAGGTTTTGAGAAACTAAAACAAGAAGTGGAAAATCAATCTATTATGTTATTACCTAGTTTTGACAAGTTTTTTACTATGGAATGTGATGCTAGTGGAGTTGCAGTAGGATGAGTCCTAAGCCAAGAAGGTAGGCCTATAAATTTTTTTAGTGAAAATATCAATGAATCTAAGACAAAGTACTCTACCTATGACCTAGAACTATATGATTTAGTACAGTCACTTAGGAAGTGGAGGCATTATCTCTTACCCAAAGAGTTTGTAGTCTTTACTGACAATCAGACACTTAGCTATATCAACACTCAAGAGAAGCTGAGTAATAGGCATTTGAAATAATGGAATACATCCAAGCTTTTACTTTCACCATCAAGCACAAGAAGGGATAGTTGAACAAGGTGGTATATGCACTAAGTAGAAGATTGCTGACAATGCAAGAGATACAGATCATGAGCATTGGAATAGAGAGCTTCAAGGATCTATATGGGGAAGAGAAAGACTTCTCAGAGGCTTACAAGGTATGTACTAATTTTGAGAATCATTTTCATAGCCAATACTCAAAGTATACATTGCAAAGTGGATTTTTATTCAAGGGAAATCAGTTGTGTGTACCAAAAGGTTCTATGAGAGAAAATATTATCCAAGAGAAGCACAATGGTAGTATTAGTGGTCATTTTGGCATCAACAAGACATTGGAACTAGTGCAAAGGTTTTACTATTGGCCCAAGTTGCCAAGGGATGTCAGGAGGTATGTGGAACAATGTGTAGTTTGTATGAAAGCCAAAGGGGGGGCTAGCAATGTAGGTTTGTATCAACCTCTACGTATTCCCAATAGACCATGGGAGTGTGTTAGCATGGATTTTGTTTTAGGACTCCCTAAGACTAAGACAGGGTTTGATAGTGTCTATGTGGTGGTAGATAGATTCAACAAGATGAGTCACTTTATTCCTTACAAAACAAATCATGATGCTAGTTACATTGCTCATCTCTTCTTCAAGGAAATTTTAAGGATCCATGGATTGTCTTTGAGCATTGTATCGGATAGGGATGTGAATTTCATGAGTCATTTTTGGAAGACTCTATGGATTAGATTAGGTACCAACCTATCTTTTGGATCAACTTACCATCCTCAGACTGATGGAAAAACTGAGGTAGTTAATAGAGTGTTAGGTAACCTTCTCAGATGCCTAACCAAGGAGTATGGATAGACATGGGACTTGGTCATATCACAGGTTGAGTATGCATACAATAATAGTGTGAATCGGACCACAAGGAAGAGTCCTTTTGAAATAGTGTATGGGATGTACCCAACAGGTGTGTGTGAGCTCAGAGATCTTGGAGCTATGGAGCATAGGAGTGGACATGCAAAGGACTTCACTCAGACCATGAAAGAGATTCATGATCAAGTAAAGAAGACAGTCACCGAAGCTACACAAAAGTTGAAGGATAAGGTAGATTTGTCAAGAAAAGATTTGCAATTTGCAGTATGAGATTATGTCATGGTTCACCTCAACAAATCTAGGTTGTAGAAAGGAACATCAACCAAATTGTATATGAAAAGAGTAGGACCATGCAAGGTGTTAGCCAAGTATGGGAGAAATAAATACAAGGTGGAGTTACCTACAAATTTAGAGATTTCACCAGTGTTCAATGTAGCCGATTTGATCAGATATAAGGTATTAGTGAATGACTTAGATCAGAACAGTAGAGAGATCTTAAAGGATGTAAGAAACATAGCCTTACCTACTCTAGACAACCTACAAGCATAGAGAATCTTGGTGTCAAGAGTGAAGAAATGTACAAGGCATAAGGTGTATATGGAGCATCTTATCAAATGGAACAACAAACATGAATCTAAGGCTACTTGGGTAGATGAAGCTGAGTTCAAGAAGTAGGGAATTGATGAATCACTGATCTCTCCTCACATTCCTTAGTGTTTGTGTAGAGAGGGGGAGAATGGTGTAGGAGCACCTAGGAAAGAGGAAACACTAATCATCAGCTAGGAAGTCTAGTATGAAGTTTTATTTTGCAATGTACCTGAGGGTCATGTTGACCATCTAGATTGAATTAGAGGTTTGTGAATATGTATTTTTCTATAGTGATCAGTAGGTTAAGGAGTGGAGAGGGAGAATGAGTTACAAACTCATTTTTACTTAATTTTCTAATTTTTGGTAAAAGTTGAAAAACACAATGTGTTTTACAACTTTGCCATCTTTATCACTTACATGACCGACCAAAGGAACTTAACTATTTTTGTAACCTATTTAAGGTATCCCTCGACCTGAGAGTTGGTTGGTTGCATTGGTATTGTAGTGAAGCTTTGTGAAGTTGAAGAGAAATAGTGGTTTTAGAGTGAATTTCTGATTTTGTTCCAAAATAAAGCTTTAATGGTTTGAATATGTTATTGTTTCTTGTGTAGGATGTAGGGTAATAATATATTAAGCCCTGTGTGGTAGCCATTTAACTTTCTAGTTCTGTTTCAAGCATTTTAGTAGATAGTTGTTTCTTTAGATTTGCCATTTTATTAAGTTTGTCAATAGGAAATGGAGGATTAGGATACATTCCTAGTATACATAACATACAACCTCTTGGGAATTGTACCTAGGCTCCATGTCTATAAATAGGTTAGGGTTAGGATTCTATAAGAGTCAAGGGATTATCAAGAAAGTATTTTCCTAGGCGAGCTTGATAGTGCCCGGCTAGGAAAGACAAGCAGTGTTATGCACTTGGTTTGCAGGGGTGACCTTACCCTATCAAGGAATGATGTGGAGAGGTAGATAAAAGCATTGCAAAGACTTTCCATGAAGGAGGAGGCTTCATCAAACCTTTTGGAGGTTGAAACAAGCTGACAGGTTGTTGTGCAGTCAAGAAATGGCTTAAAAAGCCCTAAAATTGCTAAAATGTGGGTTACGCCTGTGTACGGACAGTGAAGGTCCAAGATCCCAAAAATCTTTGAGAGGTGGGCATATGGACCAGGAAACCCTAGGAAAGATCCTATGTTCTTTGGGAAACTTTCAAGGGTTGACCTATTTTCTTAGAGTTAGAGACCTAATTGGGCTCTACGGCTTGTAGGCCTTTTCAACCCTAAATGAGGGTTTGATGAAAGGGATGTAAAAGTGGATTATGGTGAACCTACTAGAACCCTAGGAGGATGGTGTGAAGCTATTGGAGACACCTCTACACCCCTACAAAGAGCTTACTGAGTGATGAGGTTAGATTAGCCTTTAAGGTAGATTAAGGGCTAAGGGAGAGTTGGAGGTAGTGCACCAAGTTTGACTTGGTTGTTTGAATGGTAATGGTAGTGGGGTTGGCCAGGAGAACTAGGGGTACCTAAACATGTGAAGGGGCCTATAGGTCAAGGTGGTGAAGAAGAACACCAAGGAGGTCTTGCAAGCAAGACCTAGAGCAGGGAACTGTGATTGTTTCCTTCAACCCTCTACCCCATCACAAGCTAAGGAATCTAATAAGACCATCCTAAATATCTTAAAGAATACTATCAATGACGTTGGCCATGAATGGTACCTACAACTTAATCCTACTTTATGGGCCTACCATACTAGTGTTCCCACCCCTATAGGAGCCACCCCATATTCCCTCAAATTTGGATCTAAAGAAATACTTCATATTGAGGTCGAGTTACCATCCCTATGAGTCTCTATGCAAGGCTTGATTGATCAAGAAGAATATCGTGTATACCATCTCCATGAATTGGAGTTATTGGATGGAAAGAGATAAAATGCTTTGAAACATTTGCAAGCATATTAGAATAGCCTTTGACATGGCTACAATAAGAAATTACAACCTAGAAGTTTTTACACTGGTGACACAGTCTTGAAGGAAAATCCAAATAATTAAGTAGAATGAGTAAAGCCTAAAAAGTTTGAACCTAATTGGCTAGGCATTTACATCATCACAACAACATATGGATCTAGCACATATCAGCTCTTTATGCCTGAAGGTGAACCATTTTTGAACCCTATCAATAGTATGAACCTTTGCAAGTATTACACTTGATTCTTAGAGTGTCCCTTTCAAAAGTAAAAAATACACAAAAATGAGAAATTTCAAAATACAAAAAATTTAAAAAAATTGAAAAAATAGTCACCCTCATGAAAACTTGGCAAACAGGCATCTTGGTGATAACAAAAAAATAAAATAAAAAGTAAAGAGAAATAATTTTTCCAAAAGTGAAAACCACTTCAATGGTGCTTTGGATAAGTGCCATGGTGAAAACCTGGCAAATAGGCACCGTGTGTACTTAGTATATGTGCCTTTGTCTACTATCACTCTATTTGGTCTTTCATCCTTTCACTCATCCATCTGCACATTTCACTCACTCATATAAATTTGTGTCATCCTTATCATGGCCTAAGAACCATCAACATTTATTATCCTTTGCCTTCATGATCATCCTTTGCACTTGTCGACTACTTCCCCTTGAACATAATAAGTTGGTCCTACACTTGACTAGGGGAAATTCCTTGACTTACGTCTTCATGGAAAAATAACACATGGTATCAACATCATAAAACATCAAAACCAAAAAATTTTATAAAACATTAAAATCTAAAAAAAAATCATAAAACATCAAAATCCAAAAAAATAGAAAACAATCAAAATCTAAAAAAATCAGAAAAAATCAAAATCCAAAAAAATCAGAAAACATCAAAATACAAAAAATATCAGAAAACATCAAAAATTCCAAAAATAAATTCTAAGTCTAAGTCTGAGTCAGTTTACATTAGTAGGGTTGAACTACATTGTCTCTATACATTTTCTATGTAGGCAAGGCTCATCTTAAATGAGCCCCCAAGACATGAGGTTAGTCCTTTAGGTTTTGACCCTATCTTTTGTCAAATAAGGTAATGTCAAGTCATGTTGAACTATGAGGTCTTTACATGTATAACGTAACAAGGCCATCAATCTATGATCCCTTGAGGCCACCTTGGTTAGTCTTTTAGGGTTTTTTATTCTGTTCTTGTTCTTGGTTGGAAAACAATCATCATTCAAATCAAATCACAAATCAATAGGAAAACATAACCAGCAAAACCCTTACTCTTCAATCAATTAAATCATCTTATTGTCAATCAATCAATCAGGTCATTGGTCTTATATTGGAATGGGGCATTATGTGGTTTGTCTCATTTCATCCTATCTCTTTTCTTTTATTAGGATGTATCCTTCCTGAGATTAGACTTTTTCAATCATGTCCTTCACCTTTATCAAAATGGTCATTTGGTCAACTTTATCATATGTGTTACTTTCCTTGAATAGGATGTGTCTTTCCTAAAATTAGGCACAATCACATCAATTAGTCATATCAGTCAAATTTTTTCAAAATCAATCAATCTTGTCATCTTGGTCAATAATCTTTCCTTAATTAGGATGCATCCTTCCTGAAACCAGGCACAATCAATCAATTCAACTCGTCAACCTTTGTCAACCTATCATCAATACTTGAAAAACTTATCAATTAGTCCTTGTCAACCTATTCATAAATTCAACTGGTCAAATTTTGTGAACTTATCAATCAATCCTTTTCAGTCATCTTAGTCAACTTAATCAACTCAAACAATTTTTCCAGTATCATTGGAAAACACTATCTCTACTAGAAAATACTTTGTTGGTCTAGATTTGTCTTATCTTTTTGATCGGTTCTTGGTCATGTTACTAGTTACCTTGAGGATGTCCTATTAAAGGATTTAAAGGGATGATGATGGATCATGACCTCTTTTCTTTTCTTGTTGTCTATGGTTTGTCTCAAAAAAAAGACTAGGATAATTGGGTCCTTAGTATGAGGGTCGCGACATTCCTTGTCTTTTGACTACTTGTCTCTCACAAATGGTCACCTTGCACACTTTGTTCTATGCCACACCTTGGTGTTTTTTCTCCATTTGTGATAATTTTGACACCCAATGATGATAAATATAAAAGAATGAAACTTGGTCCCTTATAATTTCCCATCTAACATACCCCTTCCTTTGCCCTCTTTTACGCTAACTTCTTTCTCTTCTACACTAACATTCCTTCCATCTACATCTTGACAAAGTCTTGTGGCACAAAAAAACATCTTGGATACATAATTATGTTAGACAACATCATAGAAGGTATTTTCATCATAGGTAGCATTATCATATTAAGTCACATATATTGACATAAGTAAACACAAAAACATAGAAATAATCCATATAGAATTAGTATTTTATTGCATTGTACATTGCATCATATCATTACATTCCATATCAAATTGCATTTTTAAATCATGATCCATTATATTAAATTGAATGGAATTTCATAGCACATTTCATTCCATACATATTTCATCACATTAATAATATTATAACATATCACATTACATATCACATTTTGCATTTAAACATTCCATCGCATCAATACATATGCATATTACATCACATTCATAACATTAGGTCATTTATATTGCATTCATCATTCATACATATCATGATTATATAAACATCTATAATCATAAATTCATTACACCATCATATCACATCACATCAATCAAAATAGGTCACCCACACTACATTTATTATCCAAACATAGTCATAAAAGCATAATCACAAAGCATATTAAACAATCACATAACCATATAGAATGCATCAATAAACATAATAATCACAACATGAACATCCATAACATGTCATCATCATAAACATAAAAGCATAATCATATAACAATGCATATCATCAACCATCACCAAAATCATATCATATATATCACTCAAAATAATAAGTTTCACGGGTACAATGTCAAGATGTGTCCAATAAAAATGGAGCTTATAGGCTCGATAATAAAAAATTTAAGTGTCCTATAACATAATGCATAAAAAGTGGCCCTAGCCTAAACTGCCTTGATCCCCTGTCCTTGGGGCATCCCTATCCTCCCTATGTGGTGACCCTCTAGACCTGTGCTTTGTGGTAGGAGGCCCATCATATGGTGTAGCCTATTTGGCATCTAAAGTCTCACCCTCAGACCTACTCTATGTACACCTACTTTATGTCCTACTGTGTGATCTACCCTATGAGCCATTGTTAATCTATGAAAAGTGGGCTCCCTCCTCTCTAAAGGTACCACTCTCTCATATAGATCTCTATTGTACTAACTAGCTTAGCTCACTCTGACGTACTCCTGTGTGACCTCCACAATAGATCCATTGCATGTATCAATAAACTCAATCATCCATTGGTCTGTTTGTTGTTGACTAATCACCACTAAGTCCCCCTCCACCTGATAAGCATCCCTCTTAGCCTTAAGGATGTCTCTCTCTTCAATCACAGTCCTCAACTTTGCCTCTAGGGCCTGTACACATGCCTATAGGGTGGCTATCCTATGATCTGCACTGCCCTCATATCCTCCTACCCCCACCTCATCTAACTCCTCATCTACCATCCCTTAGATAATCCTCTCGTGGAGGATCCTATCTACCTAATCCATCTCCTCCTGTCCCCCTCTCCCCTTGCCTCAACCTCCATAGCCTCTACCTCTGGCTGTACCACTTCCAATACTAACATATTTGCATGATACTCCATCTCCTACACTACCACCTCCATCGATACCCTCTCCTTCAGATGATCATCCTCCATCTCCTCCTCTATAATTAGTGATAGCTTTCTAACCACTAGTCATCCTCCATCCATCCTCCTCTTGTGATGATCTCCACCACATCCTCCCCATCCATATCCTCCATCATCTTCCCATCCTCCATCCCCCCATCCATCGTCTCCTCTCCCTCCACCCCTCCAACCCCTATCCCCTCACTGACCTCTCGGGCCCTTGCCTCAATGTTCTACTGGTGTTGGCTATTGTGGATCTATCAACGGTACTAGTTTGTGTATCAACCACCCTGCATTGTACTATGGTTTCATACCTAAATAGACATTACCACCTCTCCACTCCCAATCTAGTTCCTAAAGGGCATCTATCTCCTACTCTACTATGGTCACAACAATCTATAGTCCCTATGGATGCAGCTCTCGAGATGACCATGCAAATTTTTTCGTGCCCACTGAAGTACCCTACCTCTCCCCAAACTGCCATCTTACCCTCTCTAGGAGATACATCTCAATGATATGTTGTCTTTGTACTGTGCACTTGATGAGATATCTAGGCTATCAACACCATGGCAAGTGATCATCCTCAGTGATCCAAAAATCACAAGTCTTGTATGGCCTCCAAATGAAACTGACCAGTGTGTTTAACATGTGCCTCCAATAACCCACATTACCAAAATGTATTTGTATAAGGGCCCCCTGATACATGTAAGAGTATGGAGCGCCCGATACCGACTGTTGCACAACTAGAGGTCAGAACACTACTATGTGCTCCCAAGCCCATACTGTCATTAATGTAACACCGCAAGTTAGACTATGTCCTCCCCAATAAGAAAAATTGTGGAGCTAGAAGTAGAGCATCACCAATAGACATCATCCCCATGTGTACATTGTGCCAAAATGAACCATTGACCCAAGCATCTCTCCCAATTTTACCAAGAAACCTTGACACCTGTGGTCAAGAATCATCACTCCTAATATCAATGTGCATAAAAAACAATCATATCTTTCATACGTCTCTATCAAGCTCTCCAATCTGATCTCATACCCCTAGATCCCAAGCTCTACACCATCATCACACTCATAGTACTCATACAATGCTTGCAGTCCTCGAGCAGGGTCATATCATACCTGCTCACCATGAATCGGTAGTCATAGGATCCTCTATACATCCTTGAGGTGGCTATCACCTCTCCCATTGGCAAGTGGAAGCTACTCATATCAGAGTGCCATCGCTTCACCAATGTTGTCAACATGCCCCTATTTTCCCTAATAATGAGCATATTGTCCTCATCACCAAGCTGGTCCCATAATCAGAAAACATTTTGTCTTGACTCACATGTGTAGATAGGTAGTAGACACTCCTGAAATCATCAAAAAAAAAAATTACATCAACCTTAAGACCTTCAGATGGCTTATCAGACCTAAGTTTACCAGGTCAAAATTTCCTAATTTGTGGAAAAATTTTAACCAGGTAATTGAGTCACATTTTTTTCAAATTTGTCACACATATTATCCATTGGTTTGCAAATATGATTGCATCACTTTCCTATCACAAGTGTCATTTATGTACATCACTTTAATTTGTAGCCTCTCACATGTGTCACTCCCAGCCACATATGTGGCTTAGAAAGTCACTTGCATCACATCATTTTGGGTGTGGTGAAATGAATGCCCCTATCCTAACCCTTATGTAATTGCATTACAACAAGATGATTGTGGTGAACTGATTATCATCTACATCGAACATGGATGTAATTGCTTTGCAAAATTATGCAACACAATTGCTTGCCAAATTTTTTCCCTATCTAAATGTGCAAAATATGAAAAATAATAAAAAGTGGTCTAGTAGTATGTATCAAGGTAGGCACTCCCTTAGGACAGACGTGGTACCTTCAAACACAACATGTGCAGTGGGGAACCTCTAGAATAGGTGACATTTTTGTAGCTAAATCACTCAGAGCTCTAAGAATTTCTAAATTGGGAATGCACAAATGACCTTATTTTTCAATCCAATTGCTATTTATAGGTTCAAAATTAGGGTTTCTACCTACCATGTCTATTGGAGGATCCCTTTGATGACTTGACACTTAAATTTTACCCCCTTATTGACCTTGACACTCAAATGTTTCTTCACCATTCAATTCCTAACCATCATATTATCTTATTGGGACAATTTTCCAAAAAAAATTGGAGGTTTTTGAAAATTTGTAAAATTTTCTTGAGGGGGCATACGTATACCCTGAGTTCATTGGGGCACCCTTTGACTGAATTTCTTTGACACAATGCGATGAATTGCATTATGTCAAAGAGAGGAACAATGTAGACACTGAAAAATGTCCTAAATTTGTGAGCACCATTTTTCTTGGTTGTCGTCCTTTGATAATTAAATAATTTTAATTATTTAATTAATTCACTTTCTAATATTTATTCTATATTGATCAATTAAATAAATTAATTTCCTCTCATTTAATTAAAATAATTATGCAAATTGTTTTAATTAAATGTCCATTTCCTCTTTTTCTCAAATAAATAATTTGAATGAATTATTTATCCTCCACTTGGCCAAATATTCCTTTCTCATGAATTAATTATTTTTAAATTTTTAATTCATCCATTATCCCCACTTGCTCATTAATCTTTGTCATAACCGTCTTTGTCACAGCCATCAACATCATAACTATTAGCCTCATAGCCCTCCCATGAATAGAATATTCTAGGTCCATCAATCCTCGACTGTTGATCTTGGCATCTTTCTAAAAGAAGCCATTCTCCTCCATTTTTCCCTTAACAACCATATTTCTCCAACATTCTTGCTTACTATTTGTAGGTATTTGCACAACTTCAAAAAAAAAACTGAGGGCAATATTGGCAAAAGAAGAAATAGGAGAGACAAGGGAAGTGATCAACTACAATATGGGGAGTGTTTTCATTTGAATTATTTCATTTTATTCCTCATTTTTGTTTATATTCTCTTGTTTTAGATGAGGTTTTAGCTTAGAAGTGTCATGGTTGTCATTTTATCTAGGCTAGAATAATTTCCCCCTATCTTACAGATAATATCCTTAATATGTGGGATAACTTCATGATTGATATTTTCAACTTGATCCTATGAAATATTAGATTTTGATGGCCCTTCGAAATATATTTGTGCTTCTTTGACTATTGTGTACCCAATGCTCTACTTCTTAGGATTGTTATTTATCTTTCCTGATTTTAAGATACCATGCTTGATGTCTTCAATCTTCCTAGAGGATGTTTTTTATTTTAATGATTCTTCTTGATCAATTTCAGATATGTTTATAGATTTTGTTGGGCTTTGATCATGTGTAAAGATGTTAAGAGTAGGTGAAACTTGTTCCTTGTTTATGATATCAAGAATATGAGACTATTTTTTTGGATGAAGATCATCTATATGTCCATTAGGAGTGAGCATCTCACGGGTAGATGTATGTGTGCTTGGTATATGGATTTGTTCTTCTTTTGGAAAACCTTGGATTTCTTGGAAGATATCTACCAAGTCATTATAGTATTTTGATGATAGGGATTCTTGATCTTGACTTTGTGTGGTATTATCTCTAATATGCTTTGGATCACATTTTTAATATGGATTAATTTTAAAGAAGGTATTCCTTGTAAAGGATCCTTGGATTTCATCAAATTGTGGACATATGGGTGATAGCCCTTGGCTTAGATTTTTTGCATTGGGTATATGTGTAGGATTAAGAATCTCATGATTACTAATATGTGCTGCCATGAGGTTGGATGATGTCAATATATCTTGGACTAAATCATTGCTAGATTTGGGTGATTGAGTTTGATCATGTTTGGGATTAAATTCTTGATGTATATCCTCTTTCTCATTGGATGATGTAGAGATGTTGTCAATGTGATCAATGATAGATAGCTCTTGATCATTGTTTTCAAATTTTGAGGTTGAGATATTGTCATTGTTGTTGTAACACCCGTCGTACAAACCCTAGAGAATAAACATAGCAAACAATTTTATTTTTTTAAAATACAAATTAAACTTGCATCTAAACATTAAAACATGTTTACATTACACATTAACATTATAACGTCTAGTCCTCTGGGCCATGCGAGGTCACATCGCATAATAACTCTTAACAAAAAGGTAAAACATGAAATTGAATAACTTATCTAAAATTACATCCATTAAAATACTACCATAACCATTTATAAAAGTACATCCATGAACCTTAAATAAAAGTATTATTACATCATGTGATACAACTGTAAAGAACCTCATACAATAATATTTACAAAGGTTCCTAAATAATACATCATCGTTTAAACATTACATTACATGTTCTTAGTATATGAATTACAATAAATCTCCCATACATGGGGGATATATACATGGCACAATAATGTTTGAATTACAAACGAACATTAGGTACAAGCTCCAACTAAAGACTGTAGAGAAGAATTGACGTCGATGGGGAACCCAACGGGTGTGAAGCACATTCCACCCAACCACGTGGGTTATAAATAACCCACCCCCATGATAAAAGGTGACAAGGAAGTAATCATTACCATTAATGCCATAACCAATCCCAATAAAAGACAACATAGTACAACAACTCCATAACAACATCAAGGATTACAAAGGCCATAGACAACAACAGTCATGAGTTAACATAATAAACTTAAAGCCATAAATTTCATCACAATAAAAGAAGGAAATAACCATTAACTAAGTAACCAAAGAAAAATCATGAAACATTTCCAAATGAAACTAAAACAAGAATCATAATACAATTCTAGAGGCAACCAAGAAACATGGCATAAGGGTGTTTAGTGGAGAGTGTCATCGCATAGCTTACATGGGTTATCCTAGCCCTTCCTCCAACTTGAGGTGCTGACCCCCATCTATGGTTATCTTGGCCCTTCCTCCTACTTGAGGCACCAACCCCATAGGGTAGCTCATGTGGAGTCGATAATCCTCTCATGAAGATGAGGATTCTGACTTTACGGACCACGACCTTCTCAGTCTACCATTAGTTTGTGATAGCCCTAATGCATAGACGTAGTATCCAATATTATCTTATTTGTTTTTACTACCCATCCCCCTAAGTTCTATTATTAGGTTTTCACTTGTTAAACTACTCTACGTGGTTTATCCTGAGCTCTTCCTTCTTTTGAGGTGCCGACCCCCACGAAGAGCCACTCTCCTAGAAGACCCCTAAACATAAACCAAAACAAGACAAGGGTTGTACCATTAGAATAAAGCATACATCTCAGAACAAAGACATGCGAGACATTACCCATCTCGCTAAATACATAAACAAGGTCTCAACATAACTCGTACAACCCTTCCAAATAATAATACTAATAAATTTAAACTCCAAGAGTACACACAAAATGAGGATAACATTCAATGAATAAATCATGCCTCTGGAACTAAGGTTCACAATAACTAAAATTGGGTTCACAATTACAATAGGGTTCCCACATCTAAAGAAAAGCCAAAACAATAATAAAATGTAAATTAAACAAATTCAGGATCTCATGACTCAAGACACCATTTCAATTTTCGCACGATACTTTCACAACTCCAAATAAATGTCTAGTTTAATTGTATTCACAATCTCCATTTTTTGATATAACTTGATATAAAGTTCAATAACAATTTAACATGACTATTGAATTTGCTTTCTTATAATTAATCCATGAAACTAAATTTTATAATTTAGCATTAAATTAAAAAACATTTTATATTCCATTAATACACTAAACATATATCCCTCTTTTTGGAAGCTTCTAAAAATCCACATTAAAAAAAAAATTCTAATTTAATTTCTAGCTTTTCCAGCCAAACTCAATAATCATTCGTCCTTTTATCTTTACTTTTCTTTTATTGAATTTTTTTCCATTTATCAATACTTTTTGTTTTAATTCTGATTTTGCAACCTTTACTTGCAATGCACACAATTTAATTTATTTAATTTATTTATTCCATAATTATCCTCAACAATCAAATTTAATTATTTTAACAAGATGCAATTTTAATATTTAATTAACACTTAAATAAATCACACGACTTTTAAAATAAAACTTTTAAATATTTTAATACAAATTAATCCAACACTAATATAAACATTTATTAACATCATTAATTAAATAAATCACCATATACAAAATTCCAACGTAAAATAAATACGAACAAGACACTCACACAAACCACAATAATAAATTACAAAAATGACAAAAACAAAGACGAACAATACCACTCAATTAGGACGGTTTGAAAACATGGGACAGGGTGACTTCTTTGTTATCTTTGTTTCAACATTATGCACGTTGGGTAATTTGATGCTTGCCCTGTCCTGCTGAAGCAGGTGGAATCAAGACTATGTACTTGCAATCCCTACATGCAAACAAGGTCGTGTACATGTACATATATATATAATCAAAGCATTACATTGTGAGAAGGAATTGCAACATAGCAGGGCACTCGTAAATGAGTGGTGCTACAACGTCCTCTCATCAAAACCATACTAACAATTATAATATCAATGATGAAATAACATTTCTAACTAACTAATCACATCATAAAATAAATTACTAAATCACTACATCATAATGTATTGCTGAAATTAACTAACATCACCAAACCATAATGTCATATCAAATAACCATGTCTACTAATGAAATAACATCATCACCAAATAGTCTAACTATCCATTTGAACCAAACAATAAATAGTACTATCACAGTATCAAAGTATCAAACCAAGGCATAAAAAAATAAGTCCAAATAGTAATAGGAGGGGTATTACAGTTGTCATTAGTGTTTGAACCTTGAACATCATCTTCAATGGCTATTTCTCCTTGATCAATAAGGCCCTGGATGATTCTTTTGAGTGTAACACATTCTAATCTATCATGTACTTTTACTCCATGGTATTTACAATAGATCTTGCCACTGTACCATGGGAATTTGATACTAGGTTCACCACTTCATGGTAGTTTTGTAAGTGTGATAAGTTTGGCATTGACTAGTTGGTTGAACACACCCTCAATTAGCTCCCCTAAAGGAGTGTATTCACATTTAACAATATGGATTGACTGTAAGGTTGGTTGTGGTGGGGATGGATTTTGAGATGAAATTTCCTAATTTGAAGGGTGGTATTATTGATGGATTTTATTTTGATTTTGTGACCATTGTTTTTATTAATTCACTTGATGTTGTGGTTGATGGTTGTTGATATGAATCAATTTTTTGATGATATTGGAAGTGTTGTTGATGTAGATATTGAGGTATTTGTGGAATGATGTTCATTTTTTGTGGATATGCAATGTTTAGACATTGAACATGGTATTGGGGATATGTCGTATTTTGATTTCATTCAAGTTCCTCAATCTTTTTCTTAAGTTCATTTAGGTTAAGTTAATGTTCTATACTTATTTTCCCTACTTAATGTTGTGACCATTGGTAAGAGTGAATTGGGAAATAGATTGATGTTGACATTTTTGTTGGGGATGTTATGGTTGCATGCTTAGGATGTCTTGATGCTCAATACCTTGTCATAAGGTCACTTGGTTTATATCCCCATGGGTCACTTTTGTCTTTTGTGGTGTTTGTTGGGGGTATACTAGCACTACTTTTGTCTGCTTCCATTTTTTTACGTTATGACCTTGTAGTTGTCATAAACAATTTCCAAGCTTTTATGAATGTTTTTGTGACTCCTAGCTATGGAAAAAGAATGTGTTTGTTTTTTGGATTTTTTGTTTTAAGGAAACTGAAATTTCCTTTGTTTTTGGATTTTTCTATTGAGTATTCAAGTTTGGTTGACCCATTGAAAAGCATAAATAGAAATTTCTTAATTGGTTGTCACGATTGCAATAAGTTCTCAAGATGTGCCCTTTGACAAACTTTAGACTAGGATGGTTCTTTGAAAGTCAAAATATGGATTTTTGTTTAAGGATTTTTCTCTTGCTGAAGATAATGAAGGATGGATACCTAGTTCCATGTAGGAGGTGGTAACACAAGTCTTCAGACCGCTAGGTCTACTTTCTCTTCATCTTTATCCAATATGTTTGTTGTGTTTCTATTGGTTTGGTGTTTTGTTCTTCTCAAATATGAATCTTCTTAAATTGTTACTGATATCAATTTGTTCACCTTCAATGTGTGTGAGACTTGGTTGTAGGATTGGTGTTATAAGGTTTGGTTGTTGGACTAGAGAAAATTTCTACCAAATGGTCATAAGGTGAAAGTGTTGATGTTTTGATATATGGTTGTTATGAAGCTCAAGACCTTAAGGTTTGAGTGCTATTTTGGGGTGACACTATTCTTGGAACTCAAAATGCTAAAAGGCCTAGATTGATATCTCACTTCTTCTTCTAGAGGATATGTTGCAAAAAATCTTACTTGAAATAGCCTTGAGGTTCAACTAACTATTGATATCTTAGAAGTTTGGGTGAGGGAATAATCTAGGTTTATTTATTTTATTTTGATTTCTAAAATTAGGATGAAGTTTGAAGATGGATGAAGGACTATATGACATATCTAGGTTTCCAATTGTTTCATTCTAACAAGGATCTTGTAACAAGTTTTAGTTCAATTTTATGACTTTTAGTAGAGCAAAGCAAAAGTGATGGTCTTTTGAGTAGAAGTGGAAAACTGTGAGAAAAAGTGACCAATGTGGTCAATTGCGAGTAGATTGTTGTCAAGTGCGCTAAATTTTGGGAAGCAAGTGCACCCATTTTTTTGCAAGTGTGTTGGTTTTGTCAAATTCAATAGATTTTCATCAATGGTTGCTATGGGACAGAGAGAAAAGCGACCAAATTTTGGTCAAGTGTGGCCTTTGTTCAATTTTTTTTTCCAACTTCAGTATTTTGATGTTTTCTTGCAATTTTTGGATGATTTTGTTTTGTTCATTTGTTGAGATTTGGCAAGTGCTACAATAGTATTTGACTAAATAAAAAAGAATATACTTGTGTGACCTGCATGTTTATGGCTTTAAGTTGTGAAATCACAATACCTAAGCCATAGTTTTCAACATTTACTTTCAACCAATGTAGCCTAAAATTAAAGCCTGAATATTCATAAACCTTTACAGAGATCCTTTAAGAAGTGAAAATATAGGGCTTCTCTTAAAATCATATACTAATTCAAAGGGTTTTTGATTCAACCATCATGTCTAGTGTTTGCTTCGATATGTTCATTTTAAATTCAAGCACAATGTTTGATGTTGAAAAAATTTGGAAATTTTTCATGAAAACAAAGTACACCCTAGGGATAAACACTTTTTCCTAGGTGGGATTACCCCATGCCTCGAATGGATCATTTTACATGCAAAAAATGGAGAGGCTTTTGTTGCTCAACCATAAGTCAAAATTGGTAAGTAACTTCTCAGAAGTAAATTTTGATGACCACTTTAGAGTATGTTTTGGAAAAAAGGGGTGGCCTCTACAAACATTTGGTTCTTAGTCTTATTTTTGGATTGTTATTTTCAGATTTATATACATGTGGTGATTCACTCAATTAAGAGGCCTCCCAACCCTTGTAGGTTCTAACATATCACATGGATACTAGGGGAGACATTTGTTAGTATAGAACAACAACACTTGATGGGTGAGAAATTTCCTCACACCTACAATAATTTATATAGTAGACCAAAATAGAGTATTGCTTGGGTCACCGTTGAGTTCTCTCGCATAAGATTTGTCACAAAAGGAAAACCCTCTAAAGGTATTCTTTGAAGAAAAAAGTGTGAAACTCAAGATGATTTTCATCACCCATGATCACCAAAAGGTGCCAGGGGAGAGGACAGTCACCTAGTTTTCCAAACACAAATACATGAAATACACTCCATCACAATGTTCTTTTTAAGTGCCTCAAGCGGTGCTATCCACAAAATATGAAATAAGGTGTGTACAAGATAGCAATAGTTTTTTTTAAAGAATCTTATCCAAGTGTTCTAGATATCAATCATTGAGATAGAAAAATTGCAAGACAAATATTGATTTGTTCATTTTTAAGCCCAATATAGAGTGTTTGTTCTAAGTCAACAAAGTAAATCAAGTGCTAGTCAACAAATTGAAATCATTTGGTCAACAAAAGAATCCAACATTCAAAATAAAACTAATTGAAAGCTTCAAAACATCTATTTTAGAGCACCAATTTGAAAGCATTTTGTTTGTGGGGTTCATTTTAATGCACCAATATGAAATTTTCTAACTTTAGAAAGCTTGGAAAAGATTCATTTTAGAGCATGAAATCAATTTTTTTTGTTTGTAGAGTTATTTCTAGGCACCAAATGAAAGATTTCCTAACTTAAAAAGCTTAAAAGATTCATTTTAGAGCACTAAATTGAAAGTGTTTTGTTTGTGTTGTTCTTTTTAGGCACCAAATGAAAAATTTCCTAACTTAAAAATCTTAAAAGATTCATTTTAGAGCACTAAATTGAAAGTGTTTTATTTGTAGAGTTCTTTTTAGGTACCAAATGAAAGATTTCTAACTTAAAAAGAGCTTTGAAAATTAAAGCTTCTTCAACCATTCATCTTCCTTGTAACAATTTATGTGTTAGTTTTCTTTGGGATAACCATCAATTATACTTCTTCAAACCCTATATAAATGACATTAGTACCTATCACACATTCTGTAATCAAGGGATTTCTATGGATTAGGAGAGTTAGCAATAAACAATAAATAATAATCGAAACCCAAAGATTTTACGGAACACAAAGGAAGTAAATGAAAGAACAATTATACCTAATTGTTGATACCTCCATGATTCCCTTTCGTAATACCTTCTTGCTTACTGGAGAATGTTGCCCTCAGATTCATCTTTTGAGCAATCTAGAAATGCCTAAGTCCTACAACAATATTTGAAGGATTTGATATACCTATGACTATTGCCAATTCTTATGTCTAAAGCCAATATTGAAATGCTAAAATTGCCTATGACCATGAACATGTGAAAGTAAATAAATGCCTATAGTAATTACGCAAAATGTGTGTCCCTGAAAAATGAGAAGAAGATGGCCTTTTATAGAAAAGGCCATTTCAAACGGACGAACGAGATAAATTGATGACAAGAACCTAAAATGAATGATCCAGATTAAACCTGAGAATCCCTAATTAGGGTTAGGGAAAAATCCTTAATCGAACGATCATAATAAAATCGGATCGACGGCGGAGAATAAATGAGACAAATTAATTAGAAAACAAAGATTTTTTGAAAAATCAAGAAGATAAGATTCCTGATTTGAAAGATTCGGAAAATCAAAGAGATAAGATTTGGACTGAAAATAATATTTGGAAAATCAAGAATCTGCCCTATTGCTTGATTTTTGGAAGATTAATTACCAATTTTATTTAAATTAATTCAAATTATGGGATTTTGAGAGATAATAAATAATCTTTTCAGATTATTTATCAAAAAGGACTGACAGTTAAGATTGACATGACATTTTAAATAATTTAATTTATTTAAAATGAGAAGAATATGAAATTAGCAATTAAATAATTAATTTTAATTATTTAATTTAGCAGATAAGACCGATTAATTAAATAAATTAATCAATTTATTTAATTAAGACAATCATGGACGAATAAATAAATGTAATTCATTTATTCAATAATCAAGAAGAATTAAATGACAAAGGGGAATTAAATAAATTAAGAAATTTATTTAATTAAAGAAAGACTTAGATAGTTAATGACGTATTTAATAAATAAATTTATTTATTTATTTAATAATCATGAAGAATAAATGACATGAATTAATTAAATAATTATGAATTATTTAATCAATAGTTGAATGTGGATCAAGGACATAATTAAATGTCATAATTATGCTAAGACGAAAGTGGTAAAATGAAGCTT